>CAICTM010000757.1:0-49851 GCA_903772945.1 Seminavis robusta
AAGATGAACGATGGCAGACTCAATCATTCTCCCTTCAATACAAGAGAAGGAATAAGACCCGAGATAGAAGGTAAAAATGGGGCAAAATAATAAGGCAATGAGAAAGACACGGTGCCAAGTGGTGTTATTCTGCCGAACATCACATGAAAGCCCCATTGAGGTAGCTGAAGAGAGCGGAGGTCTCATCAGAACTGAGATCTACTGCTGCCATGTTTGACCTGCATGGAATCAAAATCATACCCAACATTGGACTGGCGTGATAAACTCATCAGAGGCTAGAACAGGGACATCAGGCAGCGGACATAGGTAATCACCATGGTGGAAGAAGAAGGTGTGCCACCAAGCAGTGATTGGAGCCGATGACTGGAGCAGCTGGTGGTGGAGTATCGATTGCCACCAGAAGAGGGTCCTTGTAAGGAAACTTGCGGACCCACGATGTTCACTGGTGAAATGAGCACTGGTGCTTTTGGAGAACCTTCCACAGTGTCGACAGTATTTAGCAACTACCTTCCCATCAACAGAAATGTGTGTGTTGGGCATTCATCGGGATTCCTCTCGCCTTGGAGGCATGGAAGCAAGCTTGTCTTAAATAAGAGTTGTGAATTTGGAATTGGTTTCAGCACTCAACCGTTGTCCTTGGGACACCTCGCTTGGGACATTCTGATCGTTTCTATGATGATCAGTAGCTCCCAAATCAAAGCAGCGCCTCCACGAGGACGGGTTACCGGCACTGTCTGACCACTGTTTCGGTCCTGAGTGAGACTCCAACTTTTGCGCTTCACTGTTTGTCAATTGATGTCCTGGAAGGCTTTGGCACTTGGATCCTCTTGGATCCAAGATGGTTGGGCAGGCTCATAATGTTTCTGGTTATAGAGGACCGATAGAGGGCAATCCAATGTCATTCAAAGATGTCCGAGTGCTGTCCAATTGTTTGTTTTCCCATAGTTGCTATCAATCCGTTGATGTGCACTATTGACAACAACTCATGGACATTGGATCGAAAGTATGGACAACCACAGCCAAGGAGACCCCTCAGGATGTGCTGGTTAGTTCAGGCATGCGATCACTGGACATAAAGTTCATATACGAATTCTTTTCGATGAGCTTGCTTGCATCGACAACATACAGAGGAACATTTCCCCAGGAACTTGTGAGTCCAATTGAAGAAGCTTTGCTTTGAGGTCTCAATACTTGCAGAGAAGGCTGTATATTTCTCTGTAGAAGAAGCCATGAGAAGCTGTGGCCCATTGTGCTTTGCTCGAGGTGACATATGATTCAATTCTTCCTGAGTGCATCAGTGCAAGAGTTCAAGACGCCTTTCCCACCAGGCAAGGTTGGTTAGATTCATACTGGCAAACAGGATGCTGCTGCAGATCCCCATTGGCATCGACGAGTCTGACCCCATTGACTGTGAGGTTCCTGATGCCATTTTTCCATCATAGACTCTGAGACCTGTCCAGGAGGCAGTGAACATGTTGATTTTATTAATAGTGTTAGTATTAAGGTCTCCAACAACAAGCTGGAAGACCCCTTCCATTCCATGCTCTGTCATCATACTCTCAAAGGCGATAAGAGAGGCAGCAACATGGGACCCAGAGAATTGGACTCAGTCAGAGTGAGGAATAGTAACTGGTGGATCCTCAGTCCTTTCTTGCATGCAATTCATAGGCTGGAGTGTTGGTGTGAATGTTTCAGATGGTCGTCACCATGGAAACCCCTGAGCATAGGGTGCTTTGAGGTTCCTTTCCCAGTCCATCTGAGCCAGATCCTGTCCAGGCTCCATGTTGGTTGATACCTCCAAGCGAGGCTTCTGTAAGCTTGGTCTTTCTCTTTGGTTTTCCCAATGTGCTGGAGGAGCTCCTGGAATGAACTGCGGTCAATGGTGCTGCAGTCATGGTTGGAGGATCAGATGGTGGGATGATTGGATCAGATTCAAAGAAGGCTTGTCTGAAGCCTTGTGGACTGAACAAGGATGCTGATGCTGGCGCTGCTGTTGAAGATGAAGATGCTGAGGCAGAGGAAGCGTCGTCAAGGTCCATCAAGTGAGAATCAACAAGAGGGCAATGGCAATGGCAACAGCGGCAATGGCAACAGTGGCAACAGTAGAAGGAGCGGCAACAAGACCGGCAACAAGAGGAGGAGCGCGGTGGATAGCTAGTCAATCGAGTCAATCGAAGCTGGAGTTTATGAGCTTTCTTCGGGATCGATGAATCCTTCAAGCACAAGCCTGAGTTCAATCGAAGGAGACCAGTTGAATTCTTCGAGTTTGAATTCAAACGACATAGCGAGCGATCGATCGCTCCGTACGATCCGTACTTCTGTAAACGACCAACTGCAACTGCAAGCCAGTTCGATGCAAGCCAGTTCAAACGACCAATGCCGGTCCTGGGTAAGCAGAGAGCAACAACACAAGCGATCGATCGCTCCGTGCTGTTGTTCTCGTCGTATGTGTTCCTCGAGTTAATGAAAAAGTGAGGAGCTCGCAAAGAAGATATAACACAAGCATGACTCAGCCAATTCGAATCGATAATAAAGGGTGAAATGTCTCCCGAAGCATGACTCAAGGCATGACACACAGGCCGAGCTTTATATATGCAGAAGCTCATTTTTTGATAAATTTTGTTAACTCGACCTCTGCTGTTAACTCGATCGCGACCTCTTCTGTTAACTCGATCGTGACCGACGAGAGGCAAGGTGAGGTGATGCAAGGCTTTGCCGGTGATAGAGATAACAGTATTAGCAGTAACAGTATTGGCTACTGCAGCGGTCGAGATAATAGGATCCCCATTGAGATTATGATCGTCAACAGGATAAAAGGTGGACTCCCATAGGAGTCCATGGTACATAGGATCCTCATCGCGATTTCGATCGACGACAGGATGAAAGAATGGGTTGCGATTGCTTACGAGCGAATCAACAACAACAAGAGGATTGACAAGGGGATTGAGCGAATCCAAGGGATCCTCATCGCGATTTCGATCGACGACAGGAAATGAGAGGGGATTGCTTGCGAGCGAATCCAACAGACATATAAGAATAAGAATGAGTAACATCTCATAACCTCGCATGCTACCATGCGACAATACCATTGTGCATTGATTAATCTAAGGATCTAAGAGATGTAAAGTTTGTATTTCCAAATAAGTGAGCAGTTATTGATTATTTTCTAGAATAAGCCTGCTAATTGTAAAGCTGTAAAGCTGAATTGTAAGCTGTATCCCGTCGCAAAAACGGAACGCGTGGAAGATTCGTCTAGCATTCATCTAGTAGCGTGAAATCTCTCCACGCCAGCTAAATATCTAGCGCGATGTTTCACCATCGACCTAGTATGACTAGCGGTCATGAGAACCCTGTCTCAATGACTATTCACGAGAGACTCAGTCATGAGTCGAACTCAAACCCTATCTAGGATCGAGTCGCGAATAAGGCTAAGAGCCGTGTATTGCACTAGCCAGTGTTTAAATTCAGGAGTAGCAGTTAGCAACATGGTGATGCACTAGCTTTGCTGTAGTTGGCTGTGTAGGAATCCAATGACTTGACGACGTTCACAAACTTTTCTACGGAGACGAAAATGTGAGACGACTTGTGAGAGCGATTCAAAAGGTACAGCGCGCCACTCTTGTGGCTTGGCTTGCTGCCGTTGAGACTGGCCCAAAATCCGTGCTGGCTTCACAAGACTCTCTAGTGTCTAAAAATAGTACCCAATGAAATTTCACGCATACCCAGTCAACCACTATTTAGGCTACATTTCTAGAGTCAAATTTCTGTACCTCTGGTCTGGACCATTATTTCGAATGGCCGGCTTGCCAGGTGGATTATAATAGTTGTGTACTGTACCGTACCTATGGTTAAGTTGTGTCATCCCAAAAAAAATGTTGTTCTTTCTTTGCCGGGATGGCTTCCCTTGACTGTCAGGACCACACTACAGTAGCCCGATTAGAAGGTTCACCAACGACAAATACCCATTCCAGCATCGCCAAGTGGTCACTTTGAGTTGAGTTGTCTATCATGTTAATGTACTTGGGCAAAAAGTGAGGCTCGCCTCGCGTCTGAGGCATTTCTTTCGGAATCGGGATTGAAAAAGGCAAACCGTTTCTTTAAATCCCAGTTAGTCACAAATCAGAAATAAAAATTCAGGATAACAACACAATAAATCCCCGTCAATCGGCGAATCACTGTTTGGCCATTGAAACACCTGTTGACTCAGTGAAAACAAATGCTTTCTCTCACAAGCAATCCACCATCGACCCAGTAAGATGCCGTGAAAGATCCCACCCAATCCTCAACAACCAGCACGAAACAGCGAAGATCCCGTGATCCTCCTCCTCTCACGAATTCCACCAAGATCAAGATGAAAGATCAGGACGGAAGATCGCGACCCCATCATCCTGTGGCCAAAACAGGGCCACAAACTCACTATAAAGACAAGCAACCACACTCAACAAACACACAGCCACAATCCCCATTGTTGCATGCCTTGCAACATTCTTTCTTACACCTCATCAGCAAGCTAGGAATCCAAAAATGGCAACAGTTCCAAGGGAGTTAGAAATAACAGACCATAGAAATGCAGCACAAACAGCACAAACTCACCTTTCCATCTTCTTCCTCTGGAATGCAATTGTCATCATTAATCTCGTCCCCATTGTCGTCAAACTGAACCTCATCTTGATCAACCAACAAGTCAATAATGTTGCCATCCCTGTCAAGGTCAAAGCCAAAGAGATTGCCCGTCTCCAATCGAGCCGCCACATCCTCCGTACTCTCCTCCTGGAGAACCGCATAACCACCACCAAGATGCGGAATTGCATCGTTGTGCCACCACTGGTACTTCATCGTCAGGATATCATCCACAACATTGCGGTAGCAAGCTCCACCGCGACGTTCAAGGAATGTACCGTCCTTCACCAATGCCGCCTTATTCTCTTGAGCTCGAATGCCCTTCTGGTCGCCAAGGCCTTGGACGACAGCGCCGCTAGCCAAGTGAATCGCCATCATTGAGTCCTCAAATCGATCCAAATCCGGGACGATGCGTTCGCTGGGCGGTGCGCCTTGGAGGACACGATGGTACGCTTCCTGCCCACGCTTTGGTGTCGAGATGGTGAACTTGGTTGGGTCGTCATCGTCCAAATGGCTCGTAATGATGATATGACAATTCACTGAATCATTCACGTCCTTGTTGAGAGACGTATCCCCAGCGTTGGCCTCTGGACTGTTGCCTGACGGGAACTTGTCGAGACGATTGCTGGTGAGGTTCAATCCAACAGGAAGAAGCCAGTGTGTAAGGTAGCCATGTTCGTCCATCCACTCGTAGCATTCTTTGGACGTCATCTGGGACAGCGCATCGTGATAGAAGTACCAGCCATGAAAGTTGGGTCGGTGCTTGCGAAAGAAGCGTTTGGATTCCTTGTACATGTGCTTGACGGCCTCTGTGACACATCCTGTGGAATTCAGAGTTGTGGATCGTTGAATGAAGTCTCGCCAATCCTCACCATAGCAGGACTTGTAGGGATTTGCATGCTTGCTGTAGTCAGTTGTATGTGGGACCACATTCGAAGCCGTCCGACACTTGGCACGCCAACCTTTGAGAGTCTTGAGATTTCTCGAAACAAACGGGATGTCAACGGTACCACCACCTTCGTCCACCATAGCGTAATTTTCCGTCATGTCCCGCAGCTCAAATGTTTCGGCTTCTGCAAAGTCACGAACAGTGAAGATGCCGTGTTCGTTGAGCCTTTCGATCTTTGCCTTTCCACAGTAAGGAATCATTCCTTTTGCGAGGTTGTCCGACATGTAGAGTTTCCCCACTTCCCGCGTCGTAGCCAACCAACCTTGCGTCTTGGCTGGACCATCCTGCATCTTCTTGATCCTGACAATCTCAATTTTGACAAGCTCGCGGAATTTCTTCAAGGAGATGATGTTCCTGCTGGTGTAATCAAATGGATCGAACACCCATCCCTCCTTGCATTCAACAACACCATCAGCATTGCGGTAAGAGGCGGACCTCATCCTCGTACTTGACGTTCAAACAGTACGCAGGCACAGCATGATTGTAGCTTCCGTTGGGATCTGGTTTGCCCTCGTCGTTTCTTGCAAACTGGACAACATGTTTCTGACCAGCCTCCGCATGAACTGACCCAATCTTGCACTTGCGGTGCATCTCATCCCAGACGGCACAATCATCAGCTTGAAAATCCCATCCTGCGGCTTTGAGTTTCTCAATATCAAAGCAGGGCAGAAGTGGAAACTCATAGCCAGAACCAGATGACGCACGGGAGGAATCGTCAGGCTCTTGTTCCGAACTGGAACTCGCACTGCCTTCGTCGTTCGCACTGACTTCATCAGGAGGTGGAGTCGGAGGCTGTTGACTGGAACTCAAGCTGGAACTCGAGCTGGAAGAATCAGCCTTGTATGATAAACCAGAAGATTCGTCGCTGTTCCAGCCGTCCAAGCCCAACACAACTTGTTGCTGAGGCGGTTCCTCCGGAGGATCCGTCAGTGCAGCTTCACGAAGCCGGTCAGGAACCTCAATATCATGTCCCATGCGAAGTAACAGCTGTGTAGCCCAACCATGACGACGAAGTGCCCAAGGGGAGTTCACGTCCCTGTTGCCTTGCTTCCGCTTGCGAATTGGCACCACCCTGTGCTTGAGTCGTTTCTTCAAGCCATCGACGGCAGACCTGGAATAAGGGACCAAGCCTCTTTCAATTCGAAGACGATTCAGATGTTGCATCGCCATTGTCACGCTCATGCTCTTCCGTTCAATGCAGTTGGCGATGAAGACGGCATCTAACGAGTCGTTGGGGATGATCACGGGCTTGAGTCCAGCATGAACTCGCTGGCCAGTGTACACAATGTGCTGCTCGCAGCAGTGATGCAAGTCCGTGAAGACGTCAGCATACTTGGTCTGGTTGCTTCTTCGTACAAGTCTCTGCGTATCTTGACTTGCGTGCCATTGATGCCAATCCATGGAGTGTCTTCCGTGTCCTCGTGGAATGCATATTTGTAAGCATAAAGATATGCAATAGCCATCTTCTTCGCCCTCTCCTCTGGCAATATCTGCGCCAAAGCAGCCTTGACCTTCTGCTCATCCGGAATGTAATCCATGTCGTCGTCATCATCATGTTGATCAGGCTCCGAGTCTTCTTCTTCCATTGAGTCTTCGTCAGGCTTGAGGCGATCCGCCAAGGACCGGAGGGGCTCCTCCTCATCAGAGGAAAGATCTGCAAGACGAGCATGATGAGCACGACGGGTTGGACTCATCCCCAAAGCTTCAGCCACTTCACTCGCACGCTTGACACGCTTTGCTATTGCTTCATCATGAGGAGTCGGAGTGACAGTCTGTTGAGGAGCCGGCTTCTTCCTCTTCTTCTTGGCACTCAATCTCCTGCCCTTGCGGCGCTTTGGGGCCACTGGATTCGGATTCGGCATGGTGGTGAAGTGGAAGGATCAACGACGGGCGAAGAAGAGTAAACGATGGACAACTCGACAGACAACCAGAAGATTGGTCAGTGAACGGACGGAGCGTGGATGATCGGAAGCAGCCTTGTAAGATGACGTGACAGCACAAGCCGAGTGTAGAAGCAAAACTCAGATCCCAATGAAGGCCGAACGGCCGATCCCCATGGTTGATCGATCGACTGAAGAAGAAAGATAATGAAGAGCCACCATTTCGACAGAGCTTTCCTTGTAAAGTGTTGATAGTCAAAATAATGAGATGGTTTCCTTCGAAAATGAAGACACCTCCGACTGACTGATCCATCGATTCGATTCGGATGCGATCTTCTGCCGTTGAATCCGACACGAGTTTGAGCTCACTCAACCGGATGCCCATGGTTGCAAAAATCGATCCCATCTGACAAAGAAGCAAGACATCATGGTGGAAAGTTCATTCGGAAAGTCAAATTTCAATCGGATGTCTTGTGAGAGCAGCCGATGACATTCAACATGGTCGCTGATTGGTTTCCCGGAACGAGAGGATGTCATCAACATGAACGAAAAGAGATGCCCATGGCCAAAAAAAAGACTGACAAACATGGACCAAAATAAGTTGTGCGATTTACTTTGGATGCAATGACTAAATAGAGAATTCGAAAGACATTCTGTGACTGGAGAGCCGGCCATCTAGTTTAAAACTAAGCCTCATATTTTGGTCTCACATTTTCGAAATCCTATGAAAGACAGCAATTTCAGTCAATCCAATCCTCTGTGCAAGCTCTGTGAGATGAGGAAGTCATCAATCAAGCAAAAACATTTCGTCAGTCCACACCTAATACCTATGGGCACAGACTGACGAAACGTTTTTGCCCATTTGGAGCTTCCCTTATCTGGTAGACGTTGTACAAGATTCGATTCCGGACTGAAGCATCGGTACGGTAGTAGTATTGCTTCTACCGGTACAGCGTACCGGTACTGGTACCGGTACCACTACGGTAGATAGAAACGATTCGATTCTTCTTCACGCACCTCAGGCTTTCGCAACCTTTTAATTTAAAAAAAAGTAGTTGAATGTTCGAAAGCAGTGAGAGCTGACGGTGCTTGGCAAGGCAGGGTTCGGCGGCTTTGTGATTAGCCTTGCAAGAAACCACAGAATAAGTACCTTTGACTTATTTACGCCGACACTTGCATTTGTTTCATTTCTTCCTACCGGTACCGGTACCTCAGCCATGTCCCCCCCTAGCTCTTTTCTTTGGCAAAGTAGCACCGCAGTCATAGGCCTCCTCTCCATCCGCATAATACCTCTTCTCCATATCATGGACTTGATCATTCAGAGTAACACTGTGAGATAAAAGGCTGCTCGGTTTGGCTTTCTCACATGCAAGCTCACCTATCAGAGCTAAAGACATCTTGCATTTTATTGCCGTGTTGCGGTTGTTTGGGATTTTCGTCTGTCCTTCAAACGGAATCATGTTTCGAATATTCGGGTCACTTTTGTCGAATAATTCGATCGATCCATTTTCAGATTTTCAGTTGCGTGATGGACATCGTGTCATCGTGTCCGTCCAAAAGACGTCCATCAAACGAAGAGATTTCGGAGAGCGTTACTTCCAGAACTGTAGTGCAAGAGGAGAATAGGAACAGAAGAGTGTTACAGTCGTCCAATGGCAGAAGAAGAAGGATGGGTTGTCCCCTTTGTTCCCTTTGCGTCGAGCATTGATTCGCCTTTTTGGGTTCGATACTGTCGCGAAAAGCTGGAAACGATTCAATTGAGTGAAGATCCAATATCTCTTCGAGCCAGCTATGGCGTGGAAGGACCACCTCGATTGCAATGTCAAGAGAATGCCTTTCAAGAGCAGACTTCGGTTGTTGCCAATGAACGCGTCGGTGTGGCATTGACGTTGCGAGGGTTCAATACGATCGAATCCTTTCAGAAATGCGACAAGAATCAGATGATTCATGATTTCTTTGCACCCGAGTTCTTGGATTCCAGTCAATCGGCTCTCAAAGTCATGAATTCTGTGCTTCTCTGTGTGTATCCTGAACTTAAGAGCCACAGAGTCCTCTATTGGATGGGCGTCCCTGCGATCTTGACCTGCTCTGGAAAGTCCGTTCGTGCGACGCAACAGACACCCCTGACGGAAGCTTGGAGCGCTGAGGAAATACAACAATTAGACAACAACATTGACTCGTTGAGACGGTCCAATCTACAAGAAAACAGCCAGGGACTGCCTCCATTCTTTCTTGTCACCAAGACTACTTGCAAGAGCTTTTCCGTGGAATCCTACACACAACTAAAACAGCAATCCACATCGCCTGACGATGAGATTGTTTTTGCATTTTGCGATCCTTCAGGCCCAACACCCATCCAACCACAACAACCCATGGGATGGCCACTGCGAAATCTAGTGGCTTTCTTATGCCATCACTTGGACTTGGGAAGGAAGACTGTCAAAGTGCTCAGCTACAGACCTGCACTAATCCGACGCATTGTAGAGGAAAAAGAAAGCTCAGGTGGTGACATGGGTGACAAGAGTATTTTGCTCACCATTCGAGTGCCAAGCAAGAGTGACTTCGAATGGCCAGCCGTAGATGCTGCAGCGCCAAAGCAACACAAAGTCTTGGGATGGGAGCTCAATGCACGAAACAAACCAGGGCCCCGCTGGGTCAACCTAAGGCCGTTGCTGGATTCCAATCATTTGGCAATTCAGGCTGCTGACTTGAACCTCAAACTCATGAAATGGCGCATGATCCCCACACTCAACGTGGATCAACTCCAAAAAACCAAAGTCTTGCTCATTGGTGCCGGCACCCTGGGATGCAGTGTCGCACGAGTCTTGGTTGGATGGGGCATTCGAAACATGAAAATTGTCGATTATGGCAAGGTTTCCTATTCCAATCCAGTCAGACAGAGTCTCTTCACGCTCGAAGATTGTCATTTTGACAATGGGAGTGGACGGCTCAAAGCAGCTGCGGCATCGGATGCGCTCAAAACCATTGCGGCAGATATGCAAAGCGAAGGCATCAAGTTGTCCATACCCATGCCTGGCCACCCCGAGACACGAGAGTGTATCGAGGAGTCTGTTAGCACGCTAGACGCCTTAGTGAAAGAGGCGGATGCTGTCTTTTTATTGACCGATACACGGGAATCCAGATGGTTGCCCACGGTCATGGCTGCTGCACACGACAAGATCCTAATCAATGCCGCGTTGGGTCTGGATAGTTGGTTGGTGATACGCCATGGTGCAGGTGCCTCTGACGAGACAACCGAATGCCCCCGACTTGGATGCTACTTTTGCAACGACATCGTGGCACCCGAAAACTCGACCAAAAACCGCACGCTCGATCAGCAGTGTACTGTGACACGACCTGGATTGGCCCCCATTGCCAGTTCCATGGCGGCAGAACTTATGGTTTCACTCTTGCATCATCCAAAGCGGCAATCTGCACCGGCACCCAAGGCGGGTAGCATGGGAGCATTCTCTCCTACGGCTGCGAGCGACGATCCATCATCTTCAGGGCCCCTGGGTATCATCCCACACCAAATCCGGGGGTCATTGGTGAGCTACACCATGATGGCACCTACCGTACCAGCTTTCAAGCACTGCACGGCATGTGCTGCACCTGTCATTGAAGCCTACAAGAAAGAGAAAATGGATCTTGTTTTCAATGCCTGCCAATCAAAGGACGGTGTCTTTCTCGAGAATACGTCGGGTCTGACTGGTTTTCGTGCGGACGCAGCTGAAAAGATTGCGGACATGGAAGATTGGGACGAGGATGATGATGGTGACATGTAGGGGAGTGAGTAGTACCTGGTACCGTATTTTTGTGTGACAAGGTACTCGGCAGTTAGCAGCGCACCTACACCACCGTGCTGTTTTCTTGACTAGCACTTGCTGATTGCAGAAAGCTCTTCGAATAATTATCTTGGGCAGAAATCCAAACGTGAGGGATACCCGGCATAACCGTAGTTTTTCAACGTTTTGTATGAGATGGTCTCACGTAGGGGCATTTAGCGTGTAATTTAGTGGGGTGAGTGGTACAGTAGAATACATGTAGTACTCCAGCACCCGCCCTGACAAGAGGAAATCAGTTATGCCATTCCATTCGGATATAATGGATGGATGAGATCCAGGGCCCGCCCCTGGCCCCACTCCTGGAGCAACACAAAGTGCCCACGCTGCATATCCCTGGAACTACCTCCAGGTCAGAACATACCTTGTACAGCTCCTTGGACCATTATGGTTGTCAGCATTTGGTGCCGTTACCGGTACCGGTACCACCCGGTAGAGCTAATAGACACCGCGGAAGCAGTTGTTCTGCAAGATCTTCGAAGAACCGGTTTACCATGCAAATCGGGGCTGTCAGCTTCTCTTTCGTCTGGTCGACCTTCAAAGCCGGGTAGTTTCCATTATGAAAGTGGAAAGCATCAATCAACTGGCAGATATAGCTACAAAGCCACAGCCACCCCCTTTGTTTGAGGCACAACGCGAGGGGCTCCTACAGTGGCAATCAGAGTTCCTCACGGCAGCAGCCTCCCATCCCCCCAAAAGCAACACCTCGAGTTAAATTTGACCAAAGCCAAAAGCAACATCGACCAAAAGAAACAGAAGAAGCAAAGCAGATTGAAGATGGATGAATCAATGTCGGGTTGTGCTGCCGAGAAGGATATTGACATGCCAGAGCAGGACCTAGAGATGACAGAATCAAAGACAAGTTCTGATATCCCCTCTTCAGATCAAGATGAAATTGTGCTCAAGATTGTATCGGCGACCTATGGTCCCTGTGAAGGCAAAAGACTGAGCAATGAACCTACCGCGAAAATTCCGTATACACGAGATGTCACTCCCATTTTGAGAGCCCTGCTGCAGCTGCAAGAACATCAGTCAACCTCCACCATACCGGTAGCTGATAGCGAAGAAGAGGATCCTCATTTGGTGCGACTGCAGACCATTGCCGGTGGAATAGTAGGAGGCATGAAACGAACATCCGTGACCATCCAAGCACTGCACGATGGCTGGAATTCAATGAACGTCGTGTTTGGAGATGCCTGTCCTGGAACTTCCAAAAGGCTGTACATTCACTACCTCCTTCTCTCTGCACACAATACATCTAGCAAGACCACTGAAGTCCATCACGTGAGCTTTGCCGAACACGAGCCGGTCATTCTACGAAGTCGCATCACATTCTATCAAGAAGATTCCAAAATACAACAAGCCACCGAAAGACTACTCAAGAAGAATCCAAAAGCCCTTCAACAGAATCATCATTCCGAAAACATCAACAATCTGCAACAACACACTTCTACATCATCTAGCATCCAACAACCAGAAGAGGATGAGGACGAACTCACCCTGTGGGTAGCACGAAGGATGGGACGATCACAATCAATTGACGACTTTGCACAACTTTCACAATCGTCTTCACAAGATCAATCATCTCGTCCTCGATTACGCTCTGCAACCTTTGAAACTGTGCTGCCCATGGTATTGGAGTTCTTGCAGCTCACTGAAAGAGTGCAGTGTCGATTGGTCTGTCGACTGTGGAGGAATATTGTAAGGGATTGGGGAGTTGCTGCTGTCATTGACTTTCATCAGGACATGACAAGAGCCTTTCTTCGAGGTATCGTCACACATTCCTACTTCAGCTTGCACAGTCTCCGATTGTCCGACTTTGATGAATTGCAACCCTCCGATTTGCATCCCTCTCTTCCCCATTTGCGCAAATTGCGGGTCTTGGACATTAGCCGCTGTACCAATTTACAAGATGAGACACTGCAGCTTGTGGCACAACATTTGAACGACACGTTGGAGGTGCTGTATATGAAGGGACTTATAAATGTGACGGATGTTGGCATGATGGCCATTTGCCAGGCCTGCACCAAACTGCGAGTACTCGAAATTTCTCATATTCAGAGCATGACCGATGCCAGTGGTGTCGCCATTGGACAGTATTTGCACAATCTACGGGCCCTTTATATGAGAGACAATTTTCGATTGACAAATCAAAGCATCGATGCCATCACAGCCAATTGTACCAAATTGAACCAATTGACCTTGTGGGGCTGTTCGAAACTCACCCGGTTGGGAAGCTCTGCCATTCGAACCACTAATGCCGTGGACGTTGATAGCCCTGTTGTAGCAAGTACAGGCAACCAAGACAATGAGATTCCACTGAACGTCTACAACCAACATGCTCCTCTGATGGCGTGTGCGGAGAGACTGGTATCACTCAATCTTTGGGGATGTCTCAAGTTGGGAGACTCGTTTGTGACAGCTTTGGAGGGGATGACCAAGCTGAGGAGTCTCATTGTTTCGGAGTGCCACAAGCTCACAGACAAGTTTGCGGTAAGTAGCCCACCAAGCAGATAGACAGAAAGCGTTGTTCATTGCGCTGAATACTTTCTTACTTTATCAAAGATTGTAATCGCTGAGAGCTTGCCTCAGTTGCTGCATCTCCATTTGAGGTATTGCAAGCGATTGACAGACATTGGTGTAAGTGCGATCGCCCGCGGCATGAACATGCTGTACTCTTTGGATTTGAGCTTTTGTTCAAGAATCACGGCGGCGTCCATCTGTGAACTTTTGGATTTGAGGCGTGAGACGCTGTCAGAGCTGAGGCTGCAGGAGTGCCGACAACTGCTGATTGCGAGGGATCCGGACGATGTGGATGATCACAACAATAGAAGGGCACTGCGACGACAGCAGCAACAACAACAAGCCAGACAGTCAAGACCGGATCGTGACGGCCAATCCATTCTCAGGTCGCTTCGATCATCCAAAAGCTCACTATCAATGCTGGATCTTCGCTGCTGTGGTGGACATCCCAGAATCGATACTGCTTATCCTGAGAATGAAACATTTGTCAAGGGAATGATCCGACTGGGGTTCCAACAAAAGACACCTGGATTCTTCGCCCGTCCAGCCCAGTGGAATGCAATCATACTATCCAGCGCTTTATTAGGGCTCGTTGACCATAGAGTTGATAAGGCTCGCGGTGGTTGATGGGTCCTTTATGGGATGGAAGGCAGCAGAGCGTTGAAGGGCCAACCTGACGTTCCAGCTGGCTGGCGGTCCAGGTAGTTTAGATGTAGGCCCGCGAGGTTAAGTGCTTCTACTTACTCCATTATCTAGCTTGTCTGAAGGCCTGAAGGTATGAATATTGCCTTAGCTACACCACGAAACTTGCAGCAGCAATGCTCACCAAAGTCCAAGCTTGCTCCATGTTCTCACCAGCGAGGCTTCCATCCATGTACATGCACCTCCTTGCTTCTGAGAGGACCCGTTGCTTACCTGTAGAGTATCAAGTGACAATCCTATTTTAAATGGCCGGCTCTAGGCTACAAACTTGAACTCCTCACCAACTTATACGGCGCATCACTCAAGTCCCCGTTCTTGTGGCTCCTGGCCCATCCACCCCGAGTTCTGCCTTGAGCTTGCACTGGTAACCTTGGCCTTCTGCCCTCTGGGTTCCACTTTCTAACTAAAAGAGTGCACTTCATTATCCCCTCCGCTGTAATGCACAGCTCCCGGCAGCAGTGTAGAGTTAGCAGCAGCTACATGTACTTGCTCCGGTGTTTCCCTGCCTGCATCTGGCTACCGGTAGCTGAGCCAGTGCTACCCCGTGGTGCCGCAGCGTGGAAGAGCAACATCGCACCGGTAGCCTAATCCTTAATCATCTAATCAAGTTTCCTAACGGGACTCGCCCCTTTTTTCCCTCCTGAATAAATGATGCTTCAACGGCATTTCAAGGGAAGGCATCTCAGCGTGATGGCAAGAGAGGTCCAACGCCAGAGTGCAGATTAGGCGGAGCAATGGTTTAAATCCGTCTTTTTGAAAGTTTCTTCCCGCTCCCTGGTCGCATTGTTATTTGGACCATGACCAAATCCAAAAGCAAGCGTCGTGAAAGCAAGAGCCGCCGTGGCGACAGAGGACTAGATCCTCCCTCTAATAACGATGCTGCAAGTTCGATTGGATCAATTTTCTTGGAAGACTCAGAAGAACTGGCCCTGAAGCAACGTGAAAGCACAGATGTCACAGTTCCAGATTTCAATCTTGCAGATTATGATCTCGGAGAAGACTACTCTTTCCAGGATCATTGTGATGAACTGACCTCTGAGTGTGAAGACAAGAGGTCTAGCCAGGACTACGGAGAAGGCGAAAGCCTTGATGCCGTCGACACTACGGCGATGACGACACGGACTTATTCCTATTCTGAACTGGTGGCTACCTTGGGCAGTGATTCGGAGCACCTCAAATCAATGCATCCTCGATTGCACCGTCGTGTCAGAGATTTTCGGTTTGCCAGGCGAAAGAGACGCGAAAAACAAGGCACTCACAAACCATGGGGGATATTCGGTCTCTATGCTCACCTCTCCGACATTCGAATTGATTTGGAATGGGCTGAAGATGCTGCCTGGAGACGTGAAAATGGTGAACCATATCTCAGCTGGGCTGATTATGAGAAGGCACGGAACAAGGGCATGAACAGGCCCTTGTTTTCCTACTTGACTGTCTTTATCTGCACCGTTATGATGATTGTCACCTTCTCCCTCAATGACTGGAAAATTGAGCCCCTCAGCGTGAATCCCCTGATAGGGCCCTCTGCTGAAGTACTTATTCAAGCTGGGGCTCGCGACACTGCCCTGATTGTCAATGAAGGGCAATGGTTCCGCCTCATTTCCCCCATTGTTCTCCACGGCGGAGTGATCCACTTTGTGATCAACATGATGGCATTATGGTTCATTGGAGCTGCTGTCGAACAAAGCCATGGCTTTGCTAGCGCTGCCATCTTATTCTTTATCCCTGCAGTAGGAGGGAACATTCTCAGTGCCATCTTTCTACCACAGTACATTAGTGTGGGAGCCAGTGGTGGAATATTTGGATTAATAGGTGGCTGTGTTGCGGATGTAGCCTTGAACTGGAATCTACTGTTCATTAAAGGGGAAGATGAAGACGATGTTACCAAATGCCAGCACTGGTCTGCTTTCTTCTGGTTGTTTGCAGACATTGTTGCCAACGCAATTCTGGGGCTAACGCCTTTTGTGGACAACTTTACACATCTTGGTGGACTGCTGTACGGCCTCTGCTGTGGAATCTCGACTATTGAACGCTTGGCTGTTGGTTTCTTTGGCGTCGGTACCGGACGGTGCTCGCGCATTCGGAATAGCCTTGTCCGCTTTTGTGGACTTATCTTCAGTGTCTTCCTCATCATGATCACAACGGTCCTGTTGGTTGGAAGTGACGGGGCCACAAGTCCTTGCCCGTCGTGTCGCTATGTTTCATGTGTTCCCTTTCCCTTTGGAGCTGAAAACAAGTGGTGGAACTGTGATGACTGCGACTTTGCTGTCGCTGATCTCGTCAAACTTCATGCTACTTCGGTTGCCTACGACAGGATTGACTTGACCTGTCCTGACGGAGAGATTGCTCTCATTGACATTACAACAGAGAACATTAGTGACCGTGAAGAAGCCAGGGGTATGCTTCCCAAGTTTTGCAGAGATCACTGTGCTGATGTGTTCTCAAACTGATATGCTGCAACTGGAGAATGGGCTGAAAATGAAGCTTTATGGGGCATGGGCGGGCAATCCAAACTGGTTCCTATCTTCGTCCCACTTGGTTAGATGGGCTATGCTTCTACTAGGTCTAACTAGCAATATCTGAATCGAAGCTATTACGGTAGTTTGCTTTTTAAATTGTCTTCTTGCTACAGACATCCCTGACCTAATAACCTCAAAACCCAACCGGTGTGGTACGTACTAGCACAGTCGTACTAGTACCGGTACAACCACCGCCTCGAGCTGGCAAGGATTCTTCCTTTCTGCCCTAATATAAACCAAATCCTTCTGCTGGGATCTGACCGACAGACAAAGGGTAGTACAGTACCAGTACTTGGTAGCAAAGCCTACAGTACGGTAGACAGTGACGGGTGTGACCTTCTCTCTGCTGGTTGGTACCGAAACGGTACCGGCACAAACGGTAACTGAGAAAGAGAGCTGGTAATCAAGCAGCTCAACAGGATTATCATTCAGCCTCCGCCGGAGTGCGGACGAGGGCCTTTGCGGAAGCTCATTATTCTCCCAAACTTCTCCTCCCGCCACAGGAGTTTATCAGACTTCTTTGTCGACCACTCATCGGCCATCGGCTTCTTTACGTGTGCATTGGCATTTTGTGGCTCCAATTTATTTGCTCTCCTCGAAACAATGGCGTCCCACCCAGATACCAAAGTTGATTGCTCGAAAGTCTACATCAAGGCGTCTTCTTTCGCCACTCCCGACAACCAGTTCGATGGCGCTTTCGCTCTCGTGCCCTTCAAAGAGGGTAAGTAGACACTACCTGGTATCTGTTTTGGTTGGCAAGCCTCGATGACTAATACTTGTATCCTTTTCCAGGCGAACTGATCGAAAAGGGAGTTATGAGGCGTCTTCCCGATGGATTCGATGGAAACACCTGTCCGTACATCTTCACTTGGTCCACAGAGCGTCCGAACAAGACTTGGGGCATGGGAAGCGGCACTTCTGCATTTTATAACACCGCTGCAGAGGGAGACGCCAATACCAAAATGGTCCGATTCTTCGACGAGGATAGGTACGACAGTCATGTTCCTGCTTCAGTTCTGCGGCTAAAAGAAGCTAAACATTGTGCGTGTGTCATTGGTTCAGGTTTGAGATTTATGCAACTCGAGACATTGAAAAGGACGAAGAGCTTACCCACACGTATGTCTCTTTGAAGTGGCGTACCTGCTTTGCAGATCTGAATGAGATTGTTCACGCCAAGAAATAGGAGGTCCCGGCTAAAAGGGCATCACCTACGTATAGTCCATTTTTGAAGGTTCAAGTGCTGAGATGCGAAAGGTTTTCTTGTTGTGGAGGAGCCAGGATCAGTTTTAAACTGTGCACATAACTAGCTTAAGGTTCACATGTAAATAGAAAGGTACTTACTTCTTCCGGCGGAGACCGTGAAGGTGTCATGTTAGCTTTTTTCTCTGGCTATCTCAAGGTGGACCAGCCACAGCTTTGCTTTGCTTGTCCTGGCCGGCAGTATGGCATACACAAGCTCGCAAAAGGACACGAGTTGAGCTGACACAAGCTTCCGTTGACAGCGACAATCATAAATGAAACGATTTCGCTTCAGTGCGTCCATCTCCTTGAAGTAATAGGTCCTCGTCCTGAGTACAGGTGGGCCTTTAGCTAGCAATGCAGATTGGAATCGATACTAGTAGTTCGGATACTTGGCAAGGTTCCTACTACTAATATAGCGACAAGCAGACAAGAGCAAAAAGTATATACAAAGAAGGATCCTACTAGGGAGACATTATTTCTCTATGGCTTCGCAATCTCAAGACTTACACACTGCTTGGCATGTTTTGGAATGGAAGGCTCTCCCTGTTCTTGTCCTGTCCAAGGATCTTGTAGTCAATTGTCTGTGCCTTGAATTGCACAAGCATCATTTGGAATTCCTCAGCAGACACAACCTCTTGCTCCATCAAGACGTTCGCAAGGTGGTCAAGAAGGTCCTTGTTCTCACTCAAGATCTTCTTGGCAACGAGGTAACTGTTGTTGACAAGACGTTCGACTTCTTCCTCAATGGTTCCCATGAGCTTGTTGCCCCATTGGGTTGGTCGACGAAGCATCATTTGTCCCATGAAGGGACCTCCACCAGAAGGTTCTGACACAGCAACGCGTCCAACCTTGTCACTCATTCCCCACTCCTTCACCATGCGCTTGGCAATGTTGGCAACCTGTTGGATATCGTTAGAAGCTCCAGTTGTGACAAAGTCCTCCCCGTAGATGATCTCTTCAGCAAGACGTCCACCAAGAGCGACGGCAAGCTGGGATTCAAGGTATTGCTTGCTGTACATGCCAGATTCCAATCGAGATTCCTGAGGAGCAAAGAAGGTCAGACCTCCAGCACCGTTGGAACGAGGGATGATGGTAATCTTCTGCACTTGATCATAATCAGGGACAAGAGCTCCAACGATGGCGTGTCCGGCTTCGTGGTAGGCAACCAACTCCTTTTGCTTCAACTGGGGGTTTCCTCCCTTCTTTTCCAAGCCAACCATGATACGGTCAACAGCTCCATCAATTTGCTCCCATCCAATTGTTGACTTTTCGGCACGAGCAGCAGCAATAGCGGCTTCGTTCATCAAGTTCTCCAGTTGTGCTCCAGAGAATCCAGGTGTACGACGGGAGATGGCTTCAAGATCCACATCGGGTTCGAGGGGCTTTCCACGAGAATGGACTCCCAAGATGCGAGTGCGTCCCTTGAAGTCAGGAAGGTCAACAGTGACCTTACGATCGAAACGTCCAGGACGGAGCAAGGCCTGATCCAAGATATCGACACGATTTGTGGCGGCAATGGTGATGATTCCTGGGTTTCCATCGAAACCATCCATCTCCACCAGAATTTGATTCACAGTTTGTTCACGTTCATCGTTACCTCCAGCGTATCCGGCACCACGTTGACGACCAACAGCATCAATCTCATCAATAAAGATAATGCAAGGAGCATTCTTCCTGGCTTGAGAGAAAATGTCACGGACACGAGAAGCTCCCACACCAACAAACATCTCAACGAATTCGGAACCAGAGATACTGATGAATGGCACACCTGCTTCACCGGCAACAGCCTTGGCGAGAAGCGTCTTTCCGGTACCTGGAGGACCATCCAAGATGACACCACGAGGAATCTTGCAGCCATTCTTGGTGTATGCCTCGGGTTGTTTCAAAAAGTCGACAACTTCGGAGAGTTCCAATTTAGCACCGTCGCATCCGGCAACATCGTCAAAGGTAACTCCAGTGTCAGGAACCATTTGAATTCTATTTTAAGAGCATTCATTGACAAGAAACAAACAAGAATCATTAGACACTTTTTGAAGCAAAACTCGCGAAAACCTTCCATTCCTTTTCATAACTCACTCAGCCTTGCTCTTTCCGAATCCCATGGGATTTCCTGGTCCTCCCATGCCTCCACCAGCTCCACCTCGTCGGCTCAAGAAGAAGAGACCGGCAAAGAGAGCAGCAGGGAAGATCAGACTCTGGGCCAATTCTCCAAGTCCACTAGCTTCTTGCTGAGGCAGCACAGTTACATCGACCTGCAAAAGTAAACCCAAAAGATACAAGACAAGTCAGGGTGAGTAAAAATCGCAAGCGGTATCTCAAGTACAATTTATTAACAGATAGGGAAAATGACGCACCTTGTGGTTGGTCAACGAAGTGAGAAGCTCAGGGTCATTGGGGAGGGCTTCAATTCGAATGCGGGCTCCATCGACATCAACTCCAAGGAGCTGTGTGCCGTCGGCGCTGAAGGTAACCTTTTCAATTTTGTCGCCGTCGACGAGCTTCAAAAAGTCCGAATAACGGACTTCAGTGGGCTGTCCGTATGCATTTTGAGTAATGGCGGGCACACTGGAGGTTGTTTCGGCAGGTGGAGCAGGAGCTTCCATGTCCATGGCCATGAACCGTTGCGAGTTGCGAGTATTGCTACGAGCCTTGGACTGGACCATGGAGTGGGGAGCAAAGGCAGTTGCCTTCTCCGCCAAGAGGAGACCTGCGATGACAGTGGATGCTAGTTTCATTTTGATGTTGGGGGTATGGTGTCGAGTAGGAGATGGTTGTTTCTATGCGCAGCGAGCGAAATTGTGTCTCCCGTTGGGCTATGTTTGCTGCACTGCTAAAGATAGGTTTCGAATGACTCGGTCTCTGGATGTGGCCGAGCGATCAACTCAGTCTTATCCAGGATAGATTTTTGGGAATGCTTCGAATGATCAATCAATCTACCGGTAGCTGCTCACTCAGTTACTCACTCACTCAGCGGAAACAATCTTGTGCTTTCTCCAATCCTCGATGCTAGCTCAGTGCAAACGGTATCAACGGAATAAGCTGTGACACAGCGAACCGTGGCAATCAACGCTACTAGTATGTCAGGGCCAACACTGCCATGGACGTGCGTCGGTTAGCGACATTGGATCTTTCACAGAATTGGATTCTTTGGGACTGGCATCACTGAGTCAGTCGCTGCTGGGTCTGAAAGAGAGCCTTAGTCTTAATACAGATTATTAACTCTACTTGAGATTGTTAGAGTTATGCAAACCTTCCACGTGAAAGCGAACCCAAACGCCCATAACATCCGGGTGCCCTCACACCCACCAACACCAAAGCCAAATCTGTCCACTCATACTAGCTAGAGCTAGCTAGAAGCAGAAGCCAAACAACAACTTGTGTCATCTTGTTGGAACAGGACATCTCTCTAGCTAGGTCACCCCTTGTTTCGTCTTCCCATACACAGCAAACAGAGCCATGATCAAGCTGAGCGCATTTGTGACGTTGCTCCTGGCGAGCGTGGAGCTTGTACCAATAGTGCAAGGTGCCCGAACGAGACGATCGGAACGTCGAAAGATGAACCTGGACAGTTTGGAATATGTAGAGTATCCTCGTCGTACAGAAGATGAAGCTGCCGTTCTGGAATGGGGACACTCTGCCATTATCTCGGCATTGGATGCCTCTGTGGCCTTTTTTGGACCGCAAACTTCTCAAGCAGCATTGCTGGAAGTTGAATGCATGCCCATCTTGGCATCACCCTTGACGGGGGTTCGAGAAGGCGAAACTCTAGAAGAAGAAGAGGAAGAGGAACCGGCTGCAGAGGGCGAAGAAGGAGAAGAAGGAGAAACTGCACCCGAGGAAAAACCACCAAAAAAAGAAAAGATTCTACCTTTGGATAATGCCGAAGAAGTTCATGGGAACATGGTAGTCATGACAAACACGGGCAAAATCAGTGGTCTTCGCATGGCCAAGATTGCCAAAGCAAGTGGTGCTGCAGCATTACTCATTGTCAATATCGATGATAAACGCCCAGATGATATCTACCGTTTACAAGTACAAGAAGGCGAAGAAGGGGCTGAAGATATTGATATCCCTGTGGTCATGATATCCATGAACTCTGCCAACGTCCTCACATCGGCTACCGTTACACCCAACATGGCTGCAGAGGATATTGTCAATCACGGAATGCCAGAACGTGTCCGTCTCTACGCGGGAGGGGATAGACCCTTTTTCGAAGATGTCGAACCTGCTGACCCGACACTCTATCTTATTCACAATCTACTGACAAAACAAGAATGTGACAATCTCATTGAAGCGGCAGAATCAAAGGTATCGCCCGTCACTAAGGATGATATTCTCCAAATGACATTGACTTCGAACGATGTAGAGGGGGTTCACAGGATCATGCTATGGCAAGGCCTCCTTCAATCGCCTACCAAAAAGGCCATCGAGGAGCGAATCGAACAAGTCACAGGATTTCCGGCCACTCATTACAGTGACTTTATCGTGGACCGAATTGAGCCGGGTGGTCGCTGGAAACCCCATTACGACGCCAAAGAAGGGTTGGTCCCCCCGACTGCATCCATCACTGTCTTTTTGAGTGACGAAGGTGGACCTCTCGTGTATCCCTTGAGCAAAGACCCCGTCAAGGTCCTGGCTCGCAAGGGTGTGGCTGTAGTCCATCACAATACCAACGAACGACAACAGTTGGACCAGAATACGTTGCATGCGTTGCTTCCATCAGAAAGCGCCGGAGCCGTCTATGTGGCTCGCAAATATGTATATCCCATTCCAGTGGCGACTGCTCGGAGATTGGCTCTCCCTGTCTTTGCGGCACCATTCGGTGGCAAGTTGCCGGAGCCCGTGGTCCAGCTTCACGATGCTTTGGTGGAGAACTTTGGCCCCGAGACAGGTAGTTTCTATTTTGACAAGCTGTGTGTGTTCTTCCCCATGCTGTTGATTTTGGGCATTGCACAGTTGATTGGAAGTGCCGTACATCAAAAAATGACAGAACCTTCGGCAACCACCACCACCACGAAGACGTCAAAGCCAAAATCAGGCAAGAAGCGAAAAGAAAAGGACTCAAAGAAAGACTAATGCAAAATATTTATTGTTTATTATAGATCGTCTCTTTCACGTTTTACAATCACCCATTGAATAATTTAATCAATCTATGCATGTTGTGGTTGTGGTAGTCAGTGTTGGGCAATGCTTCAGAAACATCAACGAGCGCAACCAAATAGCTAGCTGCCCAGACCTGTGCCCTTTGTGCTCGACTCTCCTGCGCTTGTTTGCTATTTGCTATCTGGATACAGTACTGTTCATGTAGTACCGTACCTGGCTGCGGCTACCACTACCAGTACCGGTACGTTGGTGGGCTGTCTGTCCACCATCGTGAAGTCCAGTCACGAACTTCAGTCCACAGTCATAGTCATTGGCTGTCTTTGGATCCACGCTCCCTCAACAACTCAACAACGCACAAAGAAAAGAAAGCAACCAACCATCAAAGACATTGTCGTGGAGACGACGGCATCAACCGCAATCACAACCTCGACGTTGTAGATAGGTAGTTAACCATGCTTCAGAAGCCGGGATCGTCCTCAGGGCGCAATAAGAACTACCAGAGTCGCCGGAAGACTCAGGAATCTCCTGAACAGGTTTTGCGTGGACTGCAACGCATAGGCCCCAACAAACGATGTGCTGACTGTAACTCAAAGTTGCCAAGTTGCGTCAATCTGACGGTTGGTACCTTTATCTGCATCTCTTGCGCTGGGATCCATCGTGAGCACAATCACCGTGTTAAGGGCATTGGACACTCTAGCTTTTCGCCGGAAGAGGCCGAACAAATGAAAGGCACGGATAATGACAAAGTCAATCAAATCTATCTGGCGCGATACAACCCTGGCACAGACCGCTTAAGGCAGCCCCAGGATAACTCTGACTTGCAGTTGTTGAGGGCATGGATTAAACGCAAATATCATGATAAGGCGTGGTATGCCAATAATCAGCCGACGATGGCGCAGATCCCGCCGAAGAAACAACAGCAACAAGCGCCTAATAGACAGCCACAAGGAGATCTTTTGGGTGCTTTTAACGCTCCTGCTCCCAGTCAGCCAGGAGGTGGCGGATGGGATGCTTTTAGTGGAAGCAGTCAAGCACAGGCCGGTAACCAAGCTGGAGGATGGGACGCTTTTGGTGGAAGTGCCGGTAACCAGACGCAGCAAGGTGGTTTTGCTAATTTCAACCAGCAGCAGCAGCCACCACCACAACAAAATCAACAAGGTGGATTTGCTAACTTTGGTGCACAGCCAGCTCCACAGCAGCAACAGCAGAGCTTTGCCAATTTTCCTGCTGCCCCTGCCCCACAACAGGCGCCCCAACAGAATCAGCAACAAGGAGGTGGATTCGCAAACTTCAACCAACAGCCTGGTCAGCAGCAGAATCAGTTTGGTCAGCCACAGCAGCAGCAGCAACAGCAATCTGGAGGATTTGCTAATTTCAACCAGCAACAGCCAGCTCAACAACAAAACCAACAAGGCGGATTTGCCAATTTTGGAGCACAGCCAGCTCCACAGCAGGCTCCTCAACAGAGTCAGCAGCAAGGTGGAGCATTTGCGAACTTCAACCAGCAGCCCACTCAGCAGCCCACTCAGCAGCAGAATCAATTTGCTGGGCAACCACAGCAGCAGCAGCCATCTCAGCAACAAGCTGCAGGATTTGCAAATTTCAACCAGCAGCAAAAACCACCCCAGCAGTCTCCACAACAAAACCAACAAGGTGGATTTGCAAATTTCGGGGCACAGCCAGCTCCACAGCAGCAGCAGCAGCAGCAACAGCAGGGCTTTGCAAATTTTTCATCTGCGCCTGCCCCTCAGCAAGCTCCTCAACAGAATCAGCAAC
This sequence comes from Seminavis robusta, assembly GCA_903772945.1. Classification (NCBI taxonomy): domain Eukaryota; phylum Bacillariophyta; class Bacillariophyceae; order Naviculales; family Naviculaceae; genus Seminavis; species Seminavis robusta. The sequence continues at coordinate 25,157 of CAICTM010000757.1, forward strand.
AACAAGGTGGGGGATTTGCAAACTTCAACCAACAGCCGGCTCAACCACAGAATCAGTTTGGTCAGCCACAGCAGCAGCCACAGCAACAGCAGCAACCCGGGGGGTTTGCTACTTTCAGCCAGCAGCAACCACCACCGCAGCAGCCGCCACAACAAAACCAGCAGGCAGCTCTGCAGCAGAATCAGTTTGGAGGTCAGCAACAACAGCAACCCCAGCAGCAAGGCAACTTCAACCAGCAGCAGAACCAGCTGGGACAGCAGCCAGCTCAGCAGCAGCAAGGAGGTGGATTTGGCAATTTCAACAAACAACAGCCAGCTCCACAGCAGAATCAGTTTGGTGCTGTACCACAACAGCAATCTGATGCATTTGCTAATATGAACCCATCTCAACCTCCTCAGGTGCAGCAGCAACAGCAAACCCAAGCTCCACCACTGCAGACTCAAGGAAGTCAGTCGCAGCAGCAGATGGGTGGATTTGGACAGCAGCAACAAGGAGAAAAAAACGCAGACCCGTTTGCGAATATGGGTCCACCCCAACAGCGGCAGCCTCCCCCGCTTCAGGCCCATAGCCCTGCACCACCACAGCAGCAGCAACAGACGCAGCAGTCGGCAATCTCGAATCTTCAGAATCTTGCCTTGTCGTCGCAACCCGTCAACGCAGCGACAGGGGCTCCTCAGGGAACTTCGTCAATGAATGGTGGCGGCGGTGCTACTCAGGAACAGATGGAAACGAAACGTTCGTTCGACATTCCGTCTCCTACGCGTGATGTGAGTGGGGCGCAAACTCCCACTCGAATGCCGGCTCCTGCCGCTGCATCCACAGCGCACTCGGAAGCGTCTGTGTCTGCAACCTCTCGGGGGAGTGTTGCTAAGTACGCCAAGGGCCAGAAGGTGTATTATAGGAACTCTTCCATGACTACCGAGGCGACTATTGTGAAGGTTCACTTTGACGATGCCTTGGAACCGTTCTACACCGTGAACATCGACGGCAAAGAAAAACAGACTGATGATGCTCATTTGTTCAAGGACCATCCTCTTCAGTGCGATATTGTGAAGGTGCTCGAAGGAATGACCGAAACACAGCTACAACAGGTGTTGCAGTACGTGAAACAAGTGAGTAGTGGCAACACTGCTCCGGCACCAACCCCTGGCCCGGCCGGTGGAATGCAGCCGCAGAGCTTTTCGCAGAAGTCACCTGCTAGGACACAAGGGGTGCTTCAACCTACCGCTCAATCCCCTCTGCCAACCATGGCGGCCAACGACAAAGCGCGGAGTCTCAGTCCAATGCCGGCTCCAATTCCAGCCTCTGCGCCAGCCCCTTTCCCCACGCCACAGATGCAGCAGCCCGCACAGGCTGGAATGAATCCCAACGTAATGGGTTCCGGAGGCCAAGGCTTGTCGATCCCTGATATGACCCCACAACCGGCACCCGCCCAAGCACCCTCGCCTCAAATGCCGATGAATGCAAACGCTCCTGCGCCGATGCCTGGACCTGGCTCTATGGCCCCTATGCCAGCACCCGCGATGGCTTCGCCTATGCCAGCACCCAACATGGGGTCACCTATGCCAGCACCTAACACGGGGTCCACGATGCCTGCGCCCAACATGGGATCACCCATGCCTGCTCCGAACATGGGATCCACGATGCCTGCGCCCAACATGGGGATGGGGTCCACGATGCCTGCACCCAACATGGGGTCGTCGATGCCTGCTCCCAAAATGGGGATGGGGTCCACGATGCCTGCTCCCAACATGGGATCACCCATGCCTGCTCCCAACATGGCTTCCAACCAAAGCGGTGGTCTTAGCATGCCAGCTCCAGGACAAATGCAGCAGCCGAACAACATGGGCTTCGGGGGCATGAGTGCCGCCCCGCAACAACAGCAAAATCTGGGCAACCAAATGCCCTTGTCGCAGCAGCTCCAGCAGCAACCTCAACAGCAGCAGATGCAGCAGCAACCTCAACCTCAACAGCAGCAGATGCAAGCACCACCACAAGGAGGAAACCCTTTCGATTTCTATTGATCCAAGAGGGAAAACAGAATGCAGCAAACCGTATACATGTTTTTGTGCGTGGAAATATAAAATATTAAAGTAGAAATGAGGAGAAATTTGGTTGCTGTACATGTAGAACAGGGTGAAGGGGGAAGTTAGCATCTACCTCTACCTTGTCCTGGTGTTAATGGGCAATTTCTCGCCAAGCTCTTGAATCTTTCGAATGTGGCGCAGGTCACAGGCCTTGCACAAAGCATTGATTCGTTTGGCCGACTTTTCCTTTATGGAATGCTGTGTCTTTGCAAGGTTCAGTTTTTGACAGAAGAGCATCTCGCCCTTGTCGCAGCAGCTCCAGCAGCAACCTCAACAGCAGCAGATGCAAGCACCACCACAAGGAGGAAACCCTTTGGACTTCTATTGATCCAAAAGGAAAACAGAAAAGAAGCATACTGTATACATGTTTTTGTGTGCAGAAATATAAAACTATTAAAGTAGAAAGGACGAGACACTTGATTGATGTTCGTGTAGAACAGGGTGAGAGGGGAAAGGCTAGAATCTACCCCTTCCTCTACCTCGGCCCGGCGAACGACCACCCCTGCCGCCAAACCCTCTGCCTCCTCCTCTTCCGCCTGGGGACCTTCCTCCTCTGCCGCCCATTCTTCCTCCACGGCCTCCGGGAAACCGTCCACGACCTCCTCTTCCACTCCTCGTCCGCCGCCACTCCACGGCTTTTTCCAGCGCCATTAGGATCTGTGAACCTAACCAGTGGCAACAGCTTGTCGGTTCCTACGTAGACAAGATCATCTGGTTCAAAGCTCTTACTCAGGACACCTGGGTCCATTTTGACAGTGAACATGATATGAGCAACTTTCCCCAGGATTTCATCGACTTTGCCAACTCGCTTCTTGTTTTTCAGGTAGACGCCCGCATTAAAGTATGGCACCTTTTCAGGAATGGTCCACTTGCAAACCAACTCTGATTCGCAATCATGAGATACCATTCCAGCCTCTGCCAACACACAAAAAACAAAAGTGACGATTGAGCCATGTGCCATGGGACCAAGATGTCCTAACCATCATGATGCTTAGGTAATCGGGAAGATTAGAGCTCGGATATCGTATGGCAGCGTACGTACCAACAATTTCATCGGGAGGACCTTCTTCGCGGAAACTGCGACCTCTGCCGCCTCTTCCACCTCCTCTCCCGCCTCTTCCACCAGGAGACCAACCACGGCCGCCTCTACCTCCTGATGCGCTTCGCATGGGTGCTCTCATTCTACTCTATATCTTTCTGTTCTTCCTTGCTGCAGCGAGAATCTCTGTGCTGTCATGGTCGAGTGGTTGGAAATTGCTTGGTCCAGATTTGCTGCTCTGGGCGAGTCGAGTCACGAGTGTGCACCCGAGAACCGAAAACTCTAGTTCTAAACCAAAACTGAAAGACGATGCCTGCCAACCACCAAAGTTCCCACCCCTCAGGAAAAGGAAACCAAACAAACCAAACGACCATGGCCAAGAAGAAGAACAAGTTGGCGTCCCTCGAAGCTGCGAAGGCATCACACAAGAGCAGCAAGCGAAAGAGACGAGAGGTACAGGTGGTATCCTGTCCTGCGGACTTTCCCGTTTCCGCAAGAAAAGCGGCTGAAAAATTGAATACGCCACCGACGAGTGATCCCTCCGACAACAACAACCACAATAGACGGAAACTACTGGATTGGAATGACACTGCGCATGAAATCCGCTCACTCGGAGCAACGGCGTTTGTAGGCCAAGACAAACGAAGTTTTGACGACGAACAGTATGAGTTTCTCACGGGACGTAAAAGAAAAAAGCACGCTGTTCCGCTCCCAATTGTCCGTGGCATAAAAAAGGCGGCGGCGAAGCGGACAGCCAGACAACTTCAAGAGGCCAGAGACTCGGGTACTGTCTTGCCAAAGAGCATGACCAAGAAAAACAAGAAAGAACAATCGGATAAGACTGCACAGATTCATGGACCTGCCCCCAGCGTTGGGTTTATGATGAAAGGTGTGCTCAAGGTCAAAGCACCACCTTGAGTGTTACCCTGGAATGATGAATCCTCCTTGTCGGGTTACTACCTAGGAGGATATTTCGAGTGTTGAAATTGCTATTCTTATATTTGTATGTGATAGCTCTAGATTTCTATTGTGTATGGCACGTAGACTCGACTCGACTCTTATCGCGTCCTGTACCTGTTCCCGAAGAGATATATATATAGCTTAGACTTTCTTGGGATCATGCATGTTGAATTCGTCGAGCAATTCATCCACCACAGTGAGAGTTTTCCGCAGCTCTTTGCAAAGCATTTGTATATGCTGTTCCAAAAGTTGGCGTGAAGATTCAACGCTCTCCTCCATTGGGGATAAGCTCTCCGTACCGGTACTGATCGAGGAGACGTCGCTTACGGTGCGGTCGGTATAGGAGAGGAAGGGTTTATCGTCGTCTTCCTCTGGGTACAGAGACGACTGTCGCAAGTCATCAATGTATGGAAATACTTGCAACAGAGATCGGCAGGATGCCGAAGGATTAGGATCACCAATGGGCAGTCTGAAGCAGTTGTAGCGACCCAAGTTGTCAACAAATCTATCCCATCCCGAACAGTTGTCAACAAGGACAAGGCTGTTGTTGGGCTCTTTTTCTTGCTTCAGCTGTCGCCGGTCGCGATCAACCTCGCCGGATGGCTCAAGCAATGTTGTGGCAGAGTCCATCGTTGCAGCAACATCATGCGAAATGAAACCCGGAGGTGATTTGGCAGCATCCAAGCTGAGATCCGTGGCCAATGGTGCCCAGATCTCTTCGAACTCCGGTGAACCATTGAAGGACTGACGAAAGAGTTGTTGTGTTGTCCAACCATGATAAGCGCCATAGACTTCCTGGTAGGCATCAGTCACAGCATCCTTTGTGGTTCGATAGCGACGACTAGGGACCTGAAGCGACTTTTCCATCATGGCAGTTTGATAGTCCAACTGTCGTTTCAACCAAAGCAACCCTATGGCACCTGATGAATCTGCCAGACGGGGAAGCCTGGGATGGAGGCCAGAATCAACCTCATGCTGCAACACTTGGCGAAGTGATGGCTTTTCAACTTCCTGCTCGTCTCTATCCAGGATACCGTTGTCGTCAGCCTCACTTTCATCATCCCCTTCTTCCCCAGTGTGCAAAGAAGCAATCAAGCTATGGACTGATTGTTCCACCTTTCCTATATTCTGGATGATATCCCGTCTTCCCATGGCCACTCCCATGGAGTAGCGCTTGTAGCCTGCTGGGACAAGGCGAATACTACGCCACTCAGCAAAGATTCTTGTAGCAGCCAAAACGTAGAGCGCTTCCGGTGTGCTGTCTTCAACTAGATCATACTCCGTCCCGGTACACTGCCCTCTGGATGCAGTTACTGCCAAGTCCATAGATGCAAGCACTCTCTTGGCTGCTTCTGATGCCGATGATAGGAGACTACTAGTAGGCTTGTCGCCCCGCCTGAGATTCACTTCTGAAGCATTGCGGAAGATTATGGCCATATCTTGCAAACTCAGCTGCTCAATATCTTCCATAGAGGCGAACAAATTGGAATTTGCCATTACTAGCTCCGTTGTTGCTCCTCTCTTTCGCAGCTTTCTACAAGAGCTGATGGTAAGATTTCTAATGGAAGAAAGGCTCTGGTGCGATGCATGGCTGGCAAGGCCTTTGTTGGAACCGGCTGCAGAATTGACCGGGCCCCGACATTGTTTCTCTGGTATTGAGCGTATCGGCACCGGCACCTTGGAGGGTTCCTTTGTCGCGGGTTGGTGATTCCAGCTCTCGCCAAGTTTCTTCAGGGCAAAATGCAAGAGAAGGATCGCGATGGCAATCCATAGCCCTCGAACTGCCGAGAAGCAGTCGAAAGTTTCTATACTGTCAAAAGGACCATTCAACAAGATCCCAATGCCAACTATACAACCGGAAATCATGCCGACAGGTTGGAAGTTCTTCGTCTTTGGTTCATCATGGGTACTAGTACTTTCAAACAGGCGCATTTGTGATAGCTTCTCGTGAGAAGAACAGATTTTGAAAGAGTGGTTGAGGGTCAAGTTATGGTGTAACGATGTGAGGTTTTATGGGAACACTGTCAACCATTTGAATTGCATGTGATTCGAGCATTAGCTTGAGCATTGAATGAATGATGCTGATGTTACACTTTTTGACAACTTTCGATCGGGAGAAACTGGGAGACTTTGTTGACACCAACGGCGAGTGCGTGGTCGCGTGGTCGTTTTCCTCCTAATCCAGCTTGAAGCTTGATGAAATCGCTCCCTTTTTCGTTCAGAGTCTCGAGACCGGAGCAGCGAGGAGTGCTATCGCCCCAACATTCCGTACACGCACGTACGTACAAATCCCGTAGTAGAAAGCACCACTGAAAATAGGGAACTTTGCTGTCGCACGGACCAATTGCCAATTGCTGGGTCCTAGCTAGCTAGTGTACCAGTAGGTACAAGCAGACCATGCCAAGAACAGCTAGCTCAAGAACTTCTAAGGTGTCAATAGCTTGTCACTTGTCAATGCAGGCTGTGTCATGCACTGTCATGCACTGAACAGCTCGTATGCAAGCTGGCTAGAGTACTAGTAACTCCTGGCTGGCTACGTATCATACCTGGAGGTATCTCATCAAGCTCTAATCGTCACAAGGACCAATCGCGTCGTTTCATCACTATCGAGCTTCTGGTACCCGCTGCTATCTACTTACTAGATAGCTATGCGTACTAGTACGCTGTAGATTGCTCGGGGAGACTGTTGGCCACAATAGCGGCTCGCAGGAGCACCACCAGGTTTATGTTCTCCCATGTTGCTCTCATGTTGGACACTGCTACCAAACAAAAGCCTAAACCGGCACCCCTACCGTACCGGTACCGTAAGGTACCGTAAAAGTATGAGAAACTACACTGAACATCCGGATTTTTATGCAAGTATGAAGTCTCTATATTCTATAGCTTAAAAACTATGTACATGGCTCAGGTGTGTGGCACTGACCACCCTAAACCTTTGTTGGATCATCCATGTTGAGATCGTCGTGGAGTTCGGCAAGGTCAGCAAGCAGGGGACCCGCCACCGAAAGATACGAGACGATGTGTTCGTGAACATCCTTGCTCATCTCAGCAACGACATATTCTTCCAACTCTTCTCCGACAAGACCCTCTCCAGTGTGCGCATATCCTTTGTTCTCTCCTTTTCGACCGTCAAGATGTTGGACGATGTGAGCCACAAACTTCTCCCACTCCCAACCAATGCGATGAAACGGGTTGTCGGGTGGATTGAGGGATTCGGGCTGTTGGCTAATGTGGTTCATAAACCTGTCCCACTCCCAACCAATACGATGAAATGGGTTGTCAGGTGGGTTAAGGGATTCAGGCTTCTCAACTGTGTCGCCTTCTTCACCATTATCTGGGGCATCGTTGACGGCTGGCTTCATGCGCCTAGCTTCAAGAAAAACCTCCTTCAAGCGATGAGGGTTCATAAACTTGTAGACCTCCTCAGCATTGGGCGATGCTTGGAACGAATAGTTGAAAATTTTCTGCACCGCCCAACCGTGCAAGTTTCCGTAGATTTGAGTGTATGCTGCCGTAACGGCATCTGTTGAGGTGGGAAACCTGGTGGGCACCTCCAAAATGTTTTGAAAAATGGCAGTTTGGTACTGCAACTGTCGGCGGACCCACAAAAGTCCCATGGCACCGCTTGTCTCCTTCAGTCGGGGCAAGTTTGGGTGTTCCCCGAGGACAATTTCATATTCAAGGACATCGCGCAGGGTCGGGCTGCTAACCTCGGAGCCCGCATCCTCGATGTGGTCTTCAATCCATGCCTGAGCTGCACGTTCAATCTTGACCACATTTTGGACAACATCCTTCTGTCCCAGGCTCATGCCAACTGCATATCCCTTGAATCCCTCAGGGACTTGTCGGAGGATTCGCCACTCGGCAAAAATTCGACTCGAAGCACAAAACATGAAGGCATCCATCTCGCCTGATTGAGCAGAATCCGAAGGGTGCCTCTTGACAACCTTTACGTTCTTTCCGCGCGCCTTAGTGACTGCACTGTCCATGCCTTCAATCACAGTCTTTACTCGCGGCAACAACTTGCTCGCAAACTTTCCCTGGTTGAACCCTTGCTGAGTGCTGCCAATGGCATATTCGAAAACGCTCACAACATCCTCCAATGTCAGTTCAGCGATATCTTTGAGGGGTACAAATGACTGTGATCCTCCAAGTGTTGATGCGTGTTTCTTCTTATCCTTCTTTGATTTAGAATTCATTTTCGTCTTCTTGGCTGTGACAGTTTCATCAACGACAGCATCAGTTGGAGTCGACGCTTCTTTAGCATTGGCATAAGCTTCAAAAGTTTGTTGTACCAGAGCTGACACGCTTTCGAAGAAATTGCCGGAATCGTAGTATTCGCTTCGTCGCAGATCGACTCCACCAGTGAAAGGTAAAATTGGACCAAGAGCGTCAGTAATGCTCGAGATTGCGGCACTGCCCAAGCCAATGGTTGGTTTTTCAAGGGAGGGGACAGATGTCTTGTACAGAAAGGCTGGTCGAATGACATCTGGAGACAGGGCGTCGTAATCATCATGACTTTCGATAGTATTCATTTGGTTGTTTACCACTGTGAGGGCCAAGTCAGAAAAGGTGACAAACAAGAGTAGCATCATGGAGAGTCTTCCAACTACCCATGTGCGGCTTTCGCTTTGGCCATGGCCAGAGACAACTTCCGCCGAAGTCGCCCTTTCACGCCTAACTCGGGGTCTGCAACTGGGTTGGCTAGCGAGAGGGTCATTGGTGGCTCCATCTTTGAGTGAAGCGCGCCTGAAGGAAAACATCCGAAGTGATTTGGTTGGTGTTGACATGATGAAGACCAAGTGTAAGAATGTGTGGATCGAAACGAATGGAGCTATTGATGTCGACAAGTGTCAAACACAATTCGCACGATCTGACTGTTGAGTCGAGTTGAGTCATCTTGTTCAACGGAATCAGTCAACTACCAACAACAAGGAAAACATTCAGTTTCAAAGAATCATCGGATACATCGATTACTCAGTTGACGCCAGACACGTCAGACGAAGACGGAGTTGGCTTCAGCCGAGGCAGATCAATCGATTTTCGACATGTGTCAGTTGACTTAGACTTGTCGGAGATGATGGATGACCAATCTCTTCGTTTGATTTGATGTTGGGGTGAGAAAGGAAACGACGACAACCAACAACACGTCATCGTTGACTGCAATTCAACGCATCAAAGTCGCACGTTGGTCGACTAATCCGACTCAAAATGTCAAGTCCTCATAACCCAACGGATGCGAAGCGAGCTCTCGAAGCTTCGGTGAGTGATTGGCGTGATGGTGCTTGAAAATACGGCCATGGTATTTCCACCATGCCAGCAGCGGCAGAGTTTTGCGGTCGAACAAAAAACAAAAAAATAACGCGACGATCAACAACGAGGTAGAGTTAATGACACTTACTTGGCCCGGTGTCTGCCCAACGAGGAGGCTCGGCTGAATTTAGATCCAGCGGAAGAAATGTCATCGTTGCTGCGAGGTCGAGGAAGTCTGCTGCGACCGCGAACCAACGCGTCCATGCTGGTCACCCGTCGCATCAACTGCGCCTCGTTTTTCTTGTTGTTGTAATGCATCATCATCGTGGCTTGGAGATACAGTCTCTGCAATGCCTTTGGAAACAGACGAATGATTGTGATGGCAGATTTTTTGATGGGCGGCTTCTGTGATGGCTTCTGCCTGTTTTGAACGGGTCACGATTCAAGCCAATTCGCGTCTTGGAGATCCAGTGCCTCGAGCCAATCACTACAGCTAGCCAGTACACTCCAGTACGGTACTCTAGCTAGCTAGTAGACTACTGTAGCACCCAATTCGTTACCGGGTTGCTGGCTCGTTGAGAAGGCGATCTCCAACGATTTTGATGACTTCAGACACTTCCGTTTCTTCGTCGTACGTGCGGTTCTATTCAACTGTTTATGACCTATTGTTGGCTCTTTACATGAATATGATAGGAATTTTATACCCTGGATTATCGTATATTATCTGCTAATAGCTGATATTATCCAATAATAGCTTTTTTGGCCTTTCGACTTGGGGGTGAACAGCTGATTCCAACCTGCTGCTGTCAGCAGTCAGCAGCAGAAGCACAGAAGGTCACAGATTCGCAAAAACAGCAACTCGAGTGGATCATTCGGAAGAACAACGGTCATCAACTCGGAGAAGCTGGCAAGCTAGCAGCAAGCTAGCACTACTGGTTGAATTCCCTGTGCTCGCGAAAGTTCTGCAGGTTGAGGATGACCGGTACAGGGCAATAGCTTGGGTCATTGGAGCAAAGGAGCCATGTGGCTGTGTTTGGGGTTGAGAGATAAGAGATTGTACCGGTGGATGATGAGGTGAGAGCAACAGCAACATGGCTTGGAGTGATGGGCATAGAGGAGTTCCAGGCAGGCTGCTGGTCAACCCATGTGCCAGTGGCCGTGATGCTCAAGCAAAACTACAAGCTCCAGAAACGATAGTAGGCACCTTTTTGGGACTCCGAATTGATCCTTGCAGGTACTAGTACTCCACGTAGTTACTAGCTAGTACCGTTACGGTAGCCTATCTCTCTCTCTCTCTTAACGCTTTCTTCCCGTTTTCCTTCCCCTGAATATTGCCAGTGGTGTACGGAATTCCAGGAATTTCTCATTCGGAGAAGAGTTTCAAAAGAGAGACTCCATGAACAACAACGTACTGGTTGGCACAACCAAACTAAAATGAAGAAGGCTCAAGCCCAGGCTCACAGATCGATTGACACTACCACACCGTAACCTAAGGATTCCCGAAGGTGGCCCGAGCAAGATTCAGGACCCCACCAGTATTTCTCAAACCCACCTTTCAGCCTCATCGATTGATGCTCGTTGAACATCCAGTGCATTCTAACAGCTTCCCGCTGTATTAATCTGCGGACCTCGCAGGAGCGCATACGTTTCACGAAAGATCCAATGAAATGAATGGATATCAGAGCGGAGGAATAGAAGAGGGATGTGCTGCCCCAAGCTCAAAAGGACTGGAGGACACAGCCAATCATCCAAACCTCCAGCGGGATCTTGGCCTCGTTCGTAAGCTCACAATTTAATACAGTAACTACGTTGCTACTTCGTTTGGTTTTGGTATCAAAGAGTACTCCATTATCTATCTATCTGTATTGATTGATTTGTGTTTGAGAAGATGAGATCTACTTGTTCCGCAGTGCTTGTGGCCCTGTTGTCGGGATCGGCATCGGCCTTTGTTTCTACCCCCTCTTTGGCTGCCAATGCCAAGAGCAGCAGCTCCTTGTCCATGGTGCTGGAGAAACCCGCTGTCAAGAAGATTTCCAAGCTCGAGACACTCAAGGTCAATTCCGACCATCTTATCCACCCCTTGAAGGAGGTACGTCAGTCCTGAGCGTACCGTGGGAATCTTGGGCCGTCGCAGCGGCTTGTACACAGATCCTTGTGTTGAGGATATTGGTTGGCATCGAAGTGATGAAGTCATTCTTTCCCCGTCTTATCGATATTTGACGACAAAATGAAAGGCCCTGTCCCTTAAGCCAGTGGACACTTTAGGGTGAACTCTGATCGGTGCTCGCTTCCTGTGTTTTGATGATTGGCTGTTTGTGTGTGCTGTTCTGAATTCGTGGTGCCTTGAAATTTTTCTTCTTCTGCATGTTGCTAACCTCTTCCTTCCATTTTCCTTCCGTAGCAATTGCAAACCGAAGAAATTGGCGTCTCAAAGGACGCTTATCAAATTCTGAAGTATCATGGATCCTATCAACAATCCAATCGAGAAATTAGAGGAAAAGTTAAGGATTTTCAGTTCATGTTGCGGTTAAAACAACCAGCAGGTGAACTTCCACCAGAGCTTTATCGACTACTCGATGATTTGTCGGCCAACCATGGACAGGGAGATTTGCGAGCCACCACCAGACAATGTTTTCAAATGCACGGAATCATGAAGGGAAGTCTGAAACACGTAATTTCCTCCATTATGGATATTGGATCCTCCACTGTTGGAGCCTGTGGTGATGTGAATCGTAACGTTATGACCACACCGGCCCCTTTCGCCACAGCTGATTACCAGTACGCCAGGGAATGGTCAAAGGTGTTTGCCCAGTTGTTCCGTCCATTGACGCCTGCCTTTTCCGAAATCTGGTTCGATGGAGAGAAAGCAGCTACGGTTGAGACTTGGAGCAAGGAGGTCGAACACCACAATGTCGACGAAGCTATGTTGTATGACTCTGGCAGAGGAATTATTCTTCCAGACGCAGTGGAACCCATCTATGGCGACCGTTACTTGCCACGCAAATTCAAGATTGGTGTGACTGTTCCAGGAGATAACTCGTTGGATGTTTACACCAACGACATTGGTTGCGTCGTGATCACCAACCCTACGACTGGTGAATTGGAAGGATTCAATATTATGGTAAGAGATCTTGTTGCACTTGATTGCGGTTCACCTTGAGCGTTTGTTTACGAGCATGACCTTATGCATTGACTTCACGTTTCCAGGTTGGTGGAGGCATGGGCCGAACACACAATAAGGAGAATACGTTTGCCCGTGCAGCCGACCACTTGGGATTTGTGCCAAAGGAAGACGTGATGGAGCTCTTGAAGAGTATTCTTGCCAGCCAACGTGACCATGGTAACCGAGATGTTCGTGCCAACGCCCGCATGAAGTACCTTGTCCATACTCTTGGAATCGACAACTTCCGTACTCTTGTAGAGAGCTACTTTGGAAAGAAGATCCAGCCATGGCGCTCAATTCCTGAGTGGAAGTACAATGATTGGATGGGATGGTGGGAACAGGGAGACGGTAAGCTGTTCTATGGGCTGCATGTAGACAACGGCCGTGTGAAAGACGAAGGTAGCTTTAGACTGAAGAGTGCGCTCAGGGTCCTTGTGGATAAGTACAATCTCTCCATGATCCTGAGTCCGACCCAATCCCTCATCTTCCGTGACATTGATCCAAATGACAAGGACGGCGTCGACGCAGTTCTTCGTGAGCACGGTATTGTATCCATCGAAGAGGTGGATCCTCTTGCTCGTCTCTCCATGTCATGCCCTGCATTGCCGTTGTGCGGACTCGCCCAGACAGAAGCAGAACGTATCATGCCCAGCTACTTGGAACGTATTCGTGCTGTGTTGACAAAGATGAATCTTGATGACGAAGAAATACTAATCCGCATGACTGGTTGCCCCAACGGTTGCGCAAGGCCCTACATGGCAGAGCTTGCATTTGTTGGAGATGGCCCCAAGAGCTACCAAGTGTGGCTGGGTGGTTCCCCTGTTTTGACAAGGACAGCGTATCCTTTCATGGCCAAGATGAAGGACGACGATTTGGAGGCAACTCTGGAGCCCATTCTTGCCATGTTCATTCAACAGCGACAGGAATTCGAGGCATTCGGTGACTTTTGCCACCGTGCGGGGGCTGATGCTATTGAAGCCTACTGTGCATCCTATGTGCCTGGATCCATTGTTGCATAAAGCGATCCGAATCAGTATGCATGACTACTAAGTACATTTTTGATACTTCACTAGAAGAAAGAGGATGTAGCTAGCTCGTCGCCTGTGCAGATAATGAAGCTTCAGGCCAAAATTGTGGTGGTTATACTAGCCATACCGTCTTTTGCGAGAGAAGGCAATTTCATTCTTTTTATCCTTCGAGTTACATCGGAGACATATCCATGGCCGCGTCTGCATCCAGCGGAAACTCGTTCGGCAAAGAGTTGGATCTGGGTCTTCTCTGCTGTTCCACAAAATCCATGGTTGCCGATCGACGATTGTAAGAAGTTTCAACGTCCATGTCGCACAGTGAGGTCTGTCTGGTGATGGCTTCTCTAATGGATCCCCGGATTAGATCTTGCAGCATTCGTTCGACAGGATCTTGCCGCGGAACTGGCTGTGTCGGCCGAAGACCGTAGACTAGGGCCCTCATTATTTCTCTTTCTGCTATTTCTTTTTCTGTCAATGGATTTTCATCATCGTCATCTGAATCGTCATCTTCTGCGTCTATCATAAAGTCATCATTGGAAACAACAGATAAGCGCCCACCAACTGGTACCGGTAGCGGTACTGGATTGGTATGATTTTGCGATATTGAAATTGATCGAAAGGCATCTTCAATTGTTCTCCTTCGTTTTCGGCTGGGGGCGACGCCTTCTGCTATTAGCACTTCCTCTTCCAAGCAGCTCTTATCCTCGTGTTGTCGTCTCATCGCTTTCAAACTCCCCATCTCATTTTTATGAGTGAGTGGTTCGAAGTGGTTTCCTCTCGAATTGCAATCTTCGAAGAAATTCTTTGTTTCCAAGACTCGATGATCAATCAATCCACACGACTGAGGACTGCAGATTTGTTTGCCTCCTACAATCTACTAGCTAGAGCTAGCTAGCTAGCAAGTAGCAAACTCAGATTTCATCATTTTATCACCAATTCATCACTTCTTCACCTTAGCTACTAGTAGCTAGAGAGGCCATTATTTTCATCATCATTCAACCAAATTCATCACATAGACTAACTCAGATGTTTCATCACAATTCATGACCATGCATCTCAAGAAGTGGTAAAGTTGCATCACAATTCATCACCTGGTAGTCAGAGATTCATCACCATTCAACACATACAGTTCATTTCATCACTTTTCATCAAATCGCCAAAAATTAACTATTTGCAGCACTTTCCAAACCAAACTTCTTTTGCAACACCTTGCTGCTGGCAACGCAAACGTTTGCAAAACTCAATACTCCTACTCGCAAATGAAATTCTTCATCCAGACCTGCCTCTCAATTGCCCTTGTCAAAGCCATTCATTTATGTCTCTGTGGATCCCGCAAAGTCGGGCCCTTTGGCCCTGGTTTTGGTCCTCAATTGCTGCCCCCGATCCCGCGGAGCCTAGAATTGTATTCCACCTCTGCGTTGCCTAAGCATGGCCCCTCATTGGCTTTCATCGGTAACTTCCCTACTCTAAAAGCCTCTTACAAGGCTGCTGTGCGACAATACCATTGTGCATTGACTAGTCAAAGGATCTAAGAGATGTAAAGTTTGTATTTCCAAATAAGTGAGCAGTTATTGATTATTTTCTAGAATAAGCCTGCTAATTGTAAAGCTGTAAAGCTGAATTGTAAGCTGTATCCCGTCGCACTCCCTTACAGTTGAAATGAAGCTGGAGCAAGAAACGATAGGAGAGAGTCCCCAGCAAAGTGCTGAGGTAAATTACCATCCCATGAGGAGCTTCCGAATGACAGCAAACTGTGGAGCCGGAAGACCCTTAGTAAAAATGTCGGCCCGTTGTTCCAGAGTCGGAATATACTTGGCCACGATGCCCTTCGACTCCCCGATATTGGACCTGAAGAAGTGGTACTTCAATGCCAAATACTTGTTGTTGGAGGAAACATACCTGACACCTCTTTACTATTGACTCGTGTATTAATCATCTAGTCCGGTTCGCATGTAAATTCATCATGCAAGGAACCAAGGGAGTTTTAGGTCTAAAGTGCTACGGGGGTCCTTATATCCATTCAATCACAAGAATTGCTATGCACCACCAGAAAATCCTCACTTTTGCTTTTCAGCTTAATCTAAAACCAAATTACTCCCCAATAAGCTGCAGTATTACTAGCTAACACTGAAAAGCAAAAAGCCCATCTCGAGTTACTACTACCGATCTCGAGATTGATATCAGGTAACAAAGTGTATTGACTATTCAAGTCAAAGTGTATTGAGTTAACACCTGCAACAGAGAAGAGGTGCGCAGAATAAGGCTCTAGCTACACTATAAAGGATACGAACACCTCTAACAGACGAAACGTGACAAAAGCAAGACTGAAAATCCCATTTACAAGGTACGACGACCATTCAACAGTTTCCGGCCGGAACTGGAAGCATCTACGTATACCAGGTGATAAAGGAGAAGATTCTACACTGATTCGCTATTGTCACCATCGCGGAATTCCTCTTATCCAGTGAGTTGAAGTCGATTACGTCATCAGAAGGCTTTTCGCTCGCAAATCACTCGAGCAAGAGGCCATCAACGGCATCCAAGCTACTGACGAACTGAGGGTTGCAAGCCAAGAGTCCAATAGAGAGGAAGTTGCGGCACACGACAAGGGTACTCTGAGTACAGTGCAAGCTTCTAACTCCCAAAATTGAGCGAGATAGCTCAAATCGTGTCAACAGTGCTTGTGAGCTTTGAAAGCAAAAATCCCGGTAACACTCGGAGAGCCAAATCTCCACCGTGCACCTGTTTCGAGTGCTCAAACTCACACCGTGTACTCATCTAAGCATACACAAGGCATCTGCAAGAGCAGAGCACCATACGAAAGGCAACAGAGGAGTTCGCTACTACCCTGAGCCACGAAACGTCCTACGGACACATACAAGAACACCACAAGTTCCTCAGGAATTACGTGAGCTGTCATCAAAGACAGAGGCTATCCAGCCACCCACAGGTACACCAAGAGTGACCAAAAGAAGGCTATCCAGCCAACAAAAAGCTTTTTGAATAGTCACACAGCAGTAAGCCGTGAGATCCTTCTGCAGGAGATCCACACAAGAACACAAGCTAGTTCCAAGGAACAAGCAAGCACAAGAGTGCATTACCACACAACAAGACCATGAGATTCCAAGGGTGGTCGCTGGGGAAGATACCCTTCTAGGGGGGTAGGGGATTCAATTCCATCAGGAAGAAGCCATCAAGGAAGAGGCAACACTATAGGAACCAGAACAAGAGTTCCAAGCGTCAGTTCCTCTTCCACCCTAATGGACAAGGCTGACCCAGGTATTATCCTTTTGGGAGACCCTGACACACATTGCCAGGACCTAGGATCAAGCCTGAGTGGAATGATTGCCACTGGCTTCATTGGCCATTGAGACCATGACAAGTCAGCACCACCAAGCCGACCAAGCCAAACACTCCAGTATCACTTGCTGATCCCAAAGCCAAGAGTACGATGCTTTGGAACTGAGCGAGTACAAGGCAAAGTCATCCATCTATGACAAGTCGACTCGATCTATGAAACATTCTCAAGACAGGTTCAACCACCATACAGGTGGACATACTGTACCGACGCCATGAAGTCCAAGCTTCGAGGTCTAGAGACTACGAGGATGCAGTCAAGCTGATCCCATTGAGCTACTCAAGAGGATCAGATTGATAAGTGATGCAAGGCTCAACCAAAGAGTTCCCATTGCTCCAATACATCAAACCATCCAACGTGCTTGTTCCCAAAGCAAGGCGACCATGACAGAGTTGACTTCTACTTGAGAAAGGTCGACAGCGACGTGGATCAAGTGTATGACCTGGTGGGAACGGCGTTCATTGATGTAAGAACTCTGAACTCAGAAGGCCGCATCTGGACAAGACGCCAAAGACAATGTGACTTGCGGAGACGAGCAAGGTTGAAGGCAACCGTGCCTACCATGGACTACAAGAAGGAGATATGGAGGTCATTGATGTCAGGACTATGGTTGGCTGAATACAAGCCGCACCAGATCACGACGCCAAGAAAAGATACTAGTGACGGAAAAGGGCTAGGTTGAAAGCAACCGGTGGCCTACCATGGACTACAAGAGGGAAAGATACGGAGAATTACCAGAAAACTGTTGAGGCAGCCTATGCCATGAACGGTACCATCCAATTTCCCTGATACCCTTGATCAACTTAGAGAGACGCTGTCCAATAACAGATTCAAGCCCAGCAAGGAATAGCTGGACCAACGGAAGGCCAAAGACCGGAAGCCATATTCCAATCACAAGACACCTCCTTTTGATACCAAAAAGATGAAGGAAGGGCTCCCAGCTGCTGTCTTCTACCAGCAGTCCCAGCAGGCGAAGCCTGCTACTGTGGCGGCAGCCCAGATCACAAACTTCCACAGTGCAAGGTGAAGTAGAAGATCACCAAGCCTGAATGGGCCAACAACAAGTTCAATGGCATGAAGAAGTCCTTCATTCCACAGTACCACCAACACAAGATGCAGCTGCTCCAAGGAGTGCCTCCCCCAGTGGTGACGGCGCCCGCTCCAGCACCAGCTCCAGCTGGAGACTCTTCGAGCAGGAGTGGATCCAGTGGAGTCCCTCCACCTTCTACGAGCCAGTCGAACTATCAGCAGTTCCCCATGTCAAGCAGGGTCACTACAGTTCCACTTTCAGCACCATCAGGTCGAAGGAGTCCCGCCCCTGATGACTCCACAACAGACAGTGAGCCAGAAGAATCCATTGACTGGGGAGCATACGCTACCGATTTCCTTGGAGGCATCGCACTTTATGCAGAAGAGTTGAGGCATGATGAGACATCATCCGAAGATAGCAATCACTCCGGCTACTGCCATGATCAGCTTGCCGAGGGATGTCCTGACGGTGTAAGCATCGGATCCGACCTTATCTTCCAGCGGTACAATGATAAACATAATATAATTGTCAGTCTTTCTGCCCACCCTGACACCGTCTTCAACACAGATCACTTCGAAGGAGTCATCCCTCGCAGTGGCCAAGACGATGATAAGAGCTGGCTGCTTTTCCGACTACAGCTCGGATACAGAGAGTGAATTTCGTTGCTTGTACCGTGGACCCAGCCGGCGTAAACGGGAGAATCAGCGAGGCAATTGTTATGAAGACTTCAAAGAGCAGCAACATCAGGTTGAGTTTGAGTTTCCAGGAGTGGCAGATGCGTAAGTGCAGAGCCAATGTTGCTTAGGGAAGTGGTCGGTCAAGAACAACACTGTTATCTCGGTGTGTCGAACTGTTCATGAACCAGGACTGCCCCCGGGCTGATCCCGCCCCCAGCCACCCCCCGTGTGTGGAAGCACCAAGTGGCTTTACTCAAAAGGGAATGCCGAGATGGTTATTCCAATCCAGAGGCATCGCCAATATCACCGCTTTGTCTCTTGTTGTTGATGACTGCGTCAGGGCACAGGATGGATTCTATGTCCTCATGGACTCAAAAGTCGACGACGCCATCTAACACTACCGCCCAACTGGGAACCATACCAGGTATGAACGGACCGTTTCTGATGTTGGGTTTATGTGGTCGGTTGATTTGAGCAAGACCTGCTGTATCACATGGCCCAACTCAAACAGTTTTCACCTGAGTTCCAGCATTTGGTCAAGACGGTGGAAGGCAACCTCGAAGGTTTTACCAAGAAGCAAGCCAAGGTTGCATTTCTCGCAAGAAAACTGTACCACAACCTCCAGCGCCCATCTTTGGAGTGATACCGCAACATGATCAAGACTGGTCAAATTCTAGCACTTTAGACCTAAAACTCCCTTGGTTCCTTGCATGATGAATTTACATGCGAACCGGACTAGATGATTAATACACGAGTCAATAGTAAAGAGGTGTCAGGTATGTTTCCTCCAACACCCTGGACAGACCATCCGTTCCTTGAGCTATCATGCGTGTGCCGCTGACATGAATAATCCTTAGGAATATGCCGCGATGTAGCTCCAGCAATCTCAGTCTGAGAACTAACTTCATCAGCTTCTTGCTTTTGGACGTTCCTTTCCAGAAAGCCGCTTCGGTGGTGGAGTTGTCTGTGAAAATGAACACCTCTGAATGGTCTATCACTCCCTCTCGTGCCTTGCCTTCAAGAAATACCACCAGATTGTTCAGCTCACGCCAGTTCGACGACTCCTCTTCGGTTGCAGCTTTGAACCACTGGCCGAACTCAAAGTCGATAGCCGTAGACCCCTTTTCGTTGAGAGTAGCTCCAAAGCCCGCCCCAGACGCATCGCCGAAGCCATAGAAAACAGTCGCCGTCTTGGAGGGCCGAGTCTGACGCAATGGGGCCTTCTTGCCTTCACACAAAGCGATGAGAGCCAGCACGTCGACCCGAAGCCGAGGAGCAGCTTTTACCGTTTTGGGCGCCGCTGGGTAGTCTTCAGTAGGTGGCTTAGACAAAGAATCCTTGCGCCACCCTCGCTGATCCCGATCCGGACGCCAACTGTCTATCGTGAGGTGGAGGCCAGTAAGATAGGGGACCAGGGTGGTGTACGTTTGTGAGACGTAGTTGATGAACCCCCTTATGCGCATGAGTTCTCGAATGTCTAGTGCTTCTGGCGAGTCTTGAACCATGGCCGCGAGCTCTGCCAGCTGGTCCTGTGTCTTGGCCCACTTGTCGTCGCTGACCAACTTGAAAACTCTGTGGCGAGTTCGAATCACCGTACCAGCCCAATCACCGGGGTCTTGTCTACTGTCTCGCCTTTTTCTGGCGGCATCCTGTATTCCCAAATGATTCAGAGTGCTGGCGGCTCTCCGGCCCGCCTTCCACGCTTCCTTGCTCGTGGATCCCGTAGGTCTGAGGTCGTCCACAAACATGAAGAGATCCGCAGCGATTCTATCGCCGGACGAATCGTCCTTTAGGCAAACTTTGAGACCCAAGGAAGGTGTGGCACGTAGGACTCCATTCCTGGTAGATTCAATTGAACACGGGACCAGTAAAAGACGTTGGAGGGATCCGAAACATCTCCACGGATAAGCTCATCAGCGAAGTGCATGCACAGGCATGCTTGGTAGGGAGACCAAGTGAGACCCATAGCGATTCGATTCCATGCTAGCAAAACCTTGCCCGTTGCCGCAGCTTTGAAACCCTCAACCGGAGCTAGGCTAATGCTGTACAGAGTCAAGTCCACACCACAATATTTTTGCAGCGATGGGTGCTTCATGAAGTTCAGAAACATCTTGCCGATATCGACATCGCACATGAAGGTCCCTTCTTCGACAGCTCTCAAATGAGTTTCTAGGTCTCATCGTAAACCATTCGGATGTCATCGTCTCCTTTGGCGACATGAAAGTACGACATGAGAGACACCACGTCCTGATTGGATGCAATGTACCCCCTGTCCACCACCTTTTGCAACTTCTCCTCAACCAACCGACTTGCGGTGGGGTCTCGGTCCTTTTGCTGGAATTCCCAGTAGCTTGGGGCCTCTTGAATGAAGTGAACAAGCATCCCATCGCGCAACAAGTCTCGAGCTTCTTCCTGCCAACGCCAGAAGAAAGGTCGAGAGCCATGCGTCTATTCCCACCAAGATGACAGTGCAGCCCTCCGTAGAGCAGCGAATCGAGCCTCCTTTCGGTGGCCAGTTTTCTGCTGCCGTAAACTGAAGAGTGCCACCGGATGTATGCCTTGCGTCCCTTATTGCTCCATCAGTACACAGCCACCTGACGGGCTTGTTGGATCAGACGGTTGGAACCGTCAGGAAGTTTGGCACCCGTTGGGTCCTTGATGGTTCGAGAATATTTCCTCACCGCCATGGAGCAGATCCCTTTGGCTGTTGACTTGGGAGTGTTGTGTTGCTCTCGGTACCAGTAGGCGAAATCCCGAGTAAGATGGCGCTTCCACCATCGAAGAGCTCTCGGTTGCAAGAAATTGAGGATGATGGCAACTGCTTGCGCCTCTCTGGGACCGTTGCTCCAGTGTGAAGGCCCGTCAGCTAGGCAATGCTGAATCCAGAGATGTTCCGGAACGGCCGCTGAATCGCTCTTGACCGCTTTGTGTTCCCGAGCGTCTCTCTTCATGTCCTCCTGAGAGAAAAGCACAGCTTCAGGGACCATAGACGACTGGTCCAAGCTGGGGAGCTTGGTGGGGTCGAACTTGTCATCAGAGTCATAAGATAAATCGTATAACACAGTGTACATGGACAACTCATCGTCCGTGAGGTAAGTTCCAGTGGTGGCGTCGTCCTCCGGTAACTGCTCTGCTTGTGGACCTCCCGACTTATCCCACTTGGTTTCAAGCGCAGCATCAGGTGAAAAAGAACCCCCCCCCCGTATTAGAATCAAGCGCGACCTCTGGCGAAGAAAGACCAGAGGACGCAGCGTAACACGCCCTGAGAGCGGCTAAAGGAGTGAACCCACAAGGGAGAGTCATAGAGGAGCCGAAAGGATGCTCCTGAGTCTCACCAATGTCATACGCCTGAGTCATCTCCAGAGATGTGAGTGGCCGTACGCCCCAGAAACCTCGGCGAGCATACTTGGCAGGGGTCACCACCCATGTGTCCAGTGTCGGACGAGAAGGGAGAAGTCCAAGACCATGATACACAGGAGATGATCGCTCAGCCACCACCAAAGGGATCACTGCGAGCACACCCTCGAACGCTGGAGGAAGAGGGGTGCGGTCACTGCATGGAGCGCTGTAAGACAGGATGGTGCTCATGTCACGAGGAGCGCCTGAAGCTGTGATCTCCACTGAATCAGTCCCAACATAGAACAGATGACAGACAGTGCCGGTGATGCCACCGAGGCATGTATGGTTCAAAGAGAAGTGCTGAAGTCGAACGGAAGCCGGTATACTCCGAGGACGCACAGACAACCAGACATGATGCGTGCCCAACGTAGATAGAATCGTCAAATGTGATCAGGAGAGCCGGAAGTTCATGAACACCACCAAGGGAAAAGTGTCAAGAGTATTGAGGAAAGCTCCAATGTCGTCACAAGGTTGGACCGGAACGGGAGACAGATTTGAGCAAGAGCAGACTCCTCTTGTCACGACATGCGTCACATTCAAAACAGGGGCTATTTTGCAAGACGTTCAAAACAGGGGCTATTTTGCAAGACGATTAGAGAGTAATTAGTGTTAATTATTATAGCACATTTGATGCATTCAACTACATTTTAGAAAAGATATAGAAAAATATTCAATTCATAAGGTACTAAAGTCACTGAAAATCTATTCTTCAATTTGGAGGGCCTAAAGAAAAAGAAAATAATTCAACAAAGTGAGATCATTGAAACAAACGTTTATTTTGTATAACTATTAAATTAGTTAAGGAAGTATAATGGAAGTTAGCTTCTGTATTGAGTTACCATCACAGTGGGTAGCACGTAAAAGGTAGTCAAAAAGGTTGCAACCTGCTCTGAATTCATGGGTTCTTGTTAGAACAATCTAGCTGGAATGTCTCTATATTTCTATATATTTGGTGCTGTTTCTGAATCATGGCTCAAAACAATTTATGAAGGTAGACTTCCTAGTGAAGAAGGCTGATTTGTTAATTACTATAGAAAATTACTCGTAAACATTTGTTATTCAAAACAGGGGCTATTGTGCAAGAAGATTGGAGAGTGGTTAGTGTTAGTTTTTATAGCACATTTGATGCATCGAATTAAATTTTAGAAAAGATATAGAAAAATATTCAAATCATAAGGTAGTCAAGTCATTGAAAATCTATTCTTCTATTTGGAGGGCTTAAAGAAAAATAAAATAATTCATCAAAGTGATATTATTGAAAACAAACGTTTATTTGTATAACTATCAAACTAGCTAAGGAAGAATAATGGAAGTTAGCTTCTGTATTGAGTTACCATCGCAGTTGGTATAGCAAGTAAAAGCTAGTCGAAAAGGTTGCAACCTGCTCTGAATTCATCAGTTCTTGTTAGAACAATCTGGCTTGAATGTCCCTCTATTACTATATAGTTGGTGCTATTTCTGAATCATGGCTCGAAACAATTTACGAAGGTAGACTTCCTAGTGAAGAAGGCTGATTTGTTAATTACTATAGAAAATTAACTCGTAAACATTTGTTGTTCAAAACAGGGGCTATTTTGCAAGACGATTAGAGAGTTATTAGTGTTAGTTATTATAGCACATTTGATGCATTGAACTACATTTTAGAAAAGATATAGAAAAATATTCAAGTCATAAGGTAGTAAAGTCATTGAAAATCTATTCTTCAATTTGGAGGGCCTAAAGAAAAATAAAATAATTCAACAAAGTGAGATCATTGAAACAAACGTTTATTTTGTATAACTATCAAATTAGTTAAGGAAGTATAATGGAAGTTAGCTTCTGTATTGAGTTACCATCGCAGTGGGTAGCACGTATAAGGTAGTCAAAAAGGTTGCAACCTGCTCTGAATTCATGGGTTCTTGTTAGAACAATCTATCTAGAATGTCTCTATATTTCTATATAGTTGGTGCTGTTTCTGAATCATGGCTCAAAACAATTTATGAAGGTAGGCTTCGTGTTGAGCAGCAGCACGCCTGGTGAACCCCTCGACCGAGTTTCCACACTCCGCAGCATGGAAACTCTAACCCTAATGGGTTCTCGCCACCATGACCCTCAGTCATGGTTGCTACCTGCTTCGCTTCACAATTTGCGTGCACCATCTCACATTTTGCAAAAATGATTCTCGCGCTCTTCACCTGCATCTCCAGTACATTTCTACACCTCAGGAGTCATCAACTGCATTCCTGAATTGGATACCCCATGCTAAAATAAGATGGTTTATTGTTGTATGCAGACTCCCTAATTCCTTGTTATTCTAACACCCCCCTCAAGTACGCCGGGAGGAGCCGTCCCATGGGAAGGCCACGGTTGATTGGTAGAACCCTCGGATGGGTAACGACTCGGAATTCGAAGATCGGGATCTGTTGCCTTATCTGCACCCATCACAGAATTATGACATCCTTGTCATCCCCGAAAAATAGCATGCGCAGGGACTCCAACTGATGGACTAGGATAGGGGAGGAAGCGCCATGTGGGCATCATAACCTGCTAAAATAAGATGGTTAATTGTTGTGTGTGCAGACTCCCTAATTCCTTGTTATTCTACGTATCAGCTCGTCAATTCCTCTAGAACAAGACCAGGCCCTAAGGCAACGATGCTCTCCAAGACCACATTTGGCAGGACCAAAAGCGGCAACTTACCCGACATAAGAATGTTCCATTG
>CAICTM010000758.1:0-49823 GCA_903772945.1 Seminavis robusta
CCCTTGGCCAATTGGTGCCATACATGCGAGAGTTGATGAATCGAGAGAGCATCAATTGCCTTTCCTTCTTCGACAGGCTCCTCGGTACGCACAAAGCAAAGGACCGCATTCAAACTCGCCGCGTATTTTCGCAAATGGTACATGACCAAGGCTTCGGCCTGTTTTTCCTTGTATGCCGCCGCGGCTTCGGTTCGTGAGGGAATCAATACGGAAATAACGAGCGACACATAGACATTTTTATCGGCTGCATCGGGATTGGCATGGACGCTCTTGGCGGAATCCTTGTCATTGTCGGCGAGACCAAAAAAGACGGAGCGAAGATCGAATAGCGTGGTGGTAGCCGCCGCAGGTTTTTCACTGGTTTTGTTGCCACGCGAAATCAGATACCGCACCAGCGCATCTTGTAGCATGGAAATGGTGGGTTCCACCTGCGCCAAATCGGTCATGTCGACGCTCATGCAAAAGCAAGGAGACTCGACCGAGGGCAGCGACCCAAAGACATCATCGGTGATACCCTTTTGTCCACTTTGTGATTTGGTGACGCGAAAATTCCAGACCCCCAAGTTGGGTTCGACATGTTCTTGTTTCGATGACAGCAGAGCACCACCTCCAGCTTCGGCCAAGGCACCAACGTGGGCCGCTTCGTATGACAAGATACTGAATTTACGGCTCTTGGCGGAAGATCCAACCAGAATGGGAGACTTGGAATAGAGCTGGACGATACATGGCACTTGGTTGCTAGATCTAGCTTTGCCAGCCTCGACCGCTGAGGAAGTTAAGGTGGCAAACAGGCCCATGGTTGACTTCTATTATTGTCGACTATCAGCGTGAAAGATAGAAGGATAGATCAACGGATCGTTTGTGGTGGCCATGCCGTTGGTTGCGTCGTCGTTTCGGGCAATCGTTTCTGCAACCCTATCTCATTCCATAAGGTTAAAGGTCAAACGCTCTTCCAAATCCAATGACACTCCTTCCACCACACTCCTCCTTGTCTACCAAACCAACACCATGACGACCACGACGAGTGAGGAACCAGATAATGGCACTCCAGCAGCAAGTGCCACTACCAGTAGTGAGCCTCCTCTAGTAACTGATGCCGAGGAGCCCGAAACCAAAGAAGAGCAAGCCACAGGAGAAGAAGACGAAAAGGACGAAGAGGGCACCAAAAATAGTAGCACACCACCCCCGGCCAATGACGACAAGGGAACACTGGAGAGTTCTACGTTTGAAGACGATGGCACATTTGCCTTGCCTCCTGGAAAAGAATTCAAAACTACAAGCGCCACGCCAGCAGAAAGTAATAATAACAAGGGCGCTCAAATCTTGATGAGTCGATTTTCCACTTGGCGGCAAAAAGCCAATGAAAATGCCACTGTGCTGTGGAAACAGGCCAAAGAAGCACAAGCCACAGCCGCCGCCAACAATCAAGGACCGTTGGCGGCGTTGCGACAAGTCTCGAGTGTCGCTGTGGGGAATGCGACCGAGAACGGTACTACTACTAGTAGTGGCAACTCCAATGACGACCAGAAAATGCCAGCAGAAGAGGCAGACAATTCGACTGGTGGCGGTTTTATCAACATGGAAGAAAACACCAATGACAATACTACCACTCGTAACTCTACCAATGATGACAATAACGACGAGGAAGACCCGGAAGAAAAGCATCACAATGACGAGGAAGAGGCAGAGACATCTCATTCAACTCCACGAACGATTCCCAATCTTCCGACTCGCAGGGAACTGCGATCCAGAGCACAAGCTGTGGCCAGTGGCGTTGCCGAATCTCTCGATTCCTACTATGCCACTGGATTTAGAGGTCGCTATGCTGGCAACAACAATGATCCAACCAACAAACCCGCCACACCCTCGGCATCTTCTCATGAAGCTGCCAAGGAATCACAAACCTCCCTCATCCTCAAATCACGAGCTGCCGGGCACTTGCAAGAAATTCTTGCCTCGTTGGAACCATTCCAATACGTGTTGCTCTTGGGAGCTGGTAGACTCCAAGTCAATCTCAAAAATCCGTACGTCAAACATCAAGGAACCTACGTGGACTTTTTGGTCAGTGGAGGAGCCGCCGATAAATCCGGTGTTGTGGCGGTGGGGGACTCCATTGTCAAGGTAGGACCACAAGATGTCCGAAAACATACCATTGCCGATGTCCCATCCATCATTGCACATGCCAAGCGACCTGTGGTGCTGGTGTTGACCACGGGGGTCGAAATGGATGTCGACCGGATCACGTACTTGGATTTGGCCGTGGCCATGATGCACCGAATGCGAGCCAAGGATATGAAACAAAAGCGAGAAATGATTGCTTCTGCTCACAAGAATCAAGAGCCAAAAGAAGAGCCACAGGAATCGGCTCCCAACGCGGATGACACTTCTTCACCCAACACGGAAGAGGAGGAGGGAGACGACAATCCAACAACAACACAGCCAGATGTCGAGGAACCCAAAGAAGAAGAATTTGAAGAGCATGACGAACAAGTCTATGACGACATTAAGATTCCCGTGGTTCGTACGGCGGAGGGTTACACCAGTCCCCCCTTGCCTCCTCTCGCGGCATCCAAGGCATATAAGCACTTGGTTGGAAAACGGTAAGTGTCAAAGTTTTCTTTCCCTCCGAAATTGTCAACCTGAAACAAAAAGGGGAAATTGATCTTGTTCTTTCTCGTCGATAATAGTTGCAATGACAACTTTTCGGTTACGGAGTTCAGCCAGTTTGCCGCCAGTGACGACAACCTTCGTGAGACGTTGCGCAATGCCTTTTTGTGCTGCGCCGTAGATGGACGTCGATTTCCTTTCTTGGGCCGCCATTTAACCATGGAGCAAGATATGCTCGACAACAACACCTACAAAGCTTCCAATTCACAGCGGTTGCAACAACCCAACAAAAACTCTCCCAATGCACTGCTGATGCTCTTTCTAGAACTGCTCAACTTTGCGGACTTGCATGGCGTGACCCCAGCGTGCCGCAGAAAGGAAGTGGCGCAACGCATTGCTTGCAAGTTCTTTCTACCTACCAAAGTCAACGATGTGGGATCGGGACAGCCGAGGTTGGAGCCACCCATGTTTGACTTTCATCACATTGTCTCGGACTCGGTTTTGAGAAAGTTGGAAGCGGATTTGGCCAAGGCAGATTCAGATGGTGTCTCTCGGGACTTGTTCTTGGAATTTCAGCATGCCGTCGTGGATGCGCTGTGCGGAACTACTTTCTTGTTGTTCCTCGTGTCCAACCATTGTGCCCGCATGAGAGGGTATCTCCGAAACGTGGCTCCCTACGTCAACGTATCTTTGAATTCGGTCATGGAGGCTTTGATAACCAAACCCTCCCCTGATGCTTCAGCAAAGCATTGCTTTCTGTTCACATTGATCTATCTCATTCAACTGGAGAAAGATCCAACGTCCACACTCAGTACTGATGATTCTACACTGTTGGGCCGCAACGGACGACGAATGGTTGGCGCTGCTGGTGGCTTATGTTGCTACTTGTTTATCCTACGAAACGTTGTGCCGGCCCTGGAGCGGTTCCAAGAGAAGAACGTCGCTGGGACAGAGACTAAGCCAACAGAGGGCGGAGCAGAAAGCAATAACACCAAGGCAACGATCAGTGAAGGTGATGGGGAGGCAATTGTCAAAGCCATCGGGCAGTTCTGGGAAATTTTCATCGTGCCTGGAGTGGGCGCGTTAGAGCATTGCTGGAAGAGCAAAGAATCAAAGGAGTATTTGGAGTCACTCCGTGGCAGACTTCGATCTATTCGCAAGGAGGTTCTGGGCAGTTCGGGGGGTGAAACGGACAAGGAATGCAGAGCTCGATTTGCTCAAAAGTTTGCTTCGGAGCCCGGTCTGTTGAAGAATCTAAAAGACTTGGCAGACCACCTCCTGTACGACTACGCCATCCACACTCATTCACAGTTCCGAGAGCATCACTTTCACGAAATGCTCTGCAACGAAATTGTCAAGGGCAAAAGAGAACAATCGAAACTCCTTACACCGGATAGATCGGGCGAGGTGGAAGAATCGACAAAACCGTTGCCGGAGCTACCCTCGGGCTGTATCAAACGCCTTCTTCGAAAAATTGACCTCCCAGTTGGTGTTTCGCCCCATAGGCCCCTCAATCTATCCGCAGCAAAGAAGCCCGCACCAACAGAAACAAAGGCAACGGCACAGTCGCTCAACGCCGACTGTGCTGTGGTGTTTGGGACTAGTGTTGGTTCCGACTTGGCGGTAAAAATGATGAGTCCAGCAATGGATCGTCAGTCTGACATTCGCCGCTACACTTGCCAGGATGTAACTGTTGGAGGCCCAAAGCTTCCAGAGTCCTTCGAGGATGAGATGATCCCTCCAACACTTGAGAGCTATGCCGTCCTCCCGTCGACGCGTTTGTCTGGATTTTCTGAGGTGACTGGCAACGTTTCCATCAGGTACGTACATGAACGGGTTTCACGTTGAGCGTACTCACCCGTTGTAGATGATTCAGTCTAAATTGTGTTCGTGCCATCTCGATGGATTAGTGCGGATGGCTGGGAGATTTCACTCATCAACTTCATGATCCCAAAGGCGGACGACGGTTCAGAACCGGAAGAATCCCACTCTTTGTATGGCGTTTCTCTCGTGTTCCAGCAGAGCCCCAATGCTAGATATTATCCACGCAAAATTTCTCTGACCCAGCTGCTTGACAAAGCCGACGAAGGCAAGACGAAAGCATCCGCTGATGGCGGCAGCAGCCCTGAACCTGCAACGATTGATGATGACGGGAAATTCCCCTCGCCAATTACCTTTGACATCCCTTCTGACAATCATTGGTTAACCTTCAATCGCAACGTCAAGGTCTCAGCGAAGGTTCCAGTTTTCAACAGTCACATACGCGACAAGAGGTGGATCGACAGAGTGCATCAAGATGAGGATCGGGACCATACCGCGTCGGCCACTGTTGGTGTGGCACTTGTCAGTCGTCGAAACACAGTAATAGCAATGAGACAGACACTGTGGATGCTGCTACGTGACTTCTCGAGAGCACCAGAGGCTCAAGGAGGCAGCCAAAAGAACGTGCTTGCATGTGGTGCATTGGTGGATCTGCTTGGCAATTTCGCTCACCAAGACGTCGAAGGAATTGCTTTGAAGTCCATCTTGGAACCTTACATTCGTGCTTCTTCGGCGCCCTGGATCGAACGGCCGCTTTCGGCGCAAAAGGAAGAGTTTGAGAGGCATGCAGGTCAGCAGCTCATCACTTGTTTGCCACCAATCCCGCTTGCCTTGTTGTTCATTGCGGCCTTGATGGAGCAAAAGATCATCTTATCTTCGAGTCGCAGAAGCATTCTGTTTTCGGCAACTGCGGCATTGCAGTCAATGCTTACGCCACTAAAATGGTGCCATTTGCTGGTGCCCCTAGTGCCAACGGCGTTGGCGAAAGACTTGGTCCAGTATCCTGCTCCGTTTATTCTTGGAATGCCATCAGAAGACCCAAGTACAATGGAAATCATGAACGATTTGCCTATGGATGTCACATTGGTGGACTTGGATGTGGGTCGTGTCATTTTGGCTCCTGAATTCTCGTTTGACACCACCAACCTCGCACCTAGCGACAAAGACGATAAAGACCCCGGGGCCATCATGAAAGAGTTGCGAGCCCAAGTGCTATACCTAGCTCAGATTCTTGGATCCCATTTCGGAGCCAAGCTGTTCCGCGATGCCTGGTCGTGTGACAGCCCAGCATTGACTCTTCGCCGAGACTTGCAGGTTCCAAAGCAAGAAGCTGATTTTGACGTTTTGCGTTCTGTTTGTCGCAGTTTCATTGATGAATTGATGGCAGGCAAGAATTGCAATGAGGTACAACTGAGATTTGTATTGCTTAAGATCGTGTTGTCTCATCATTTCCGCGTTGCTTTACAGGCATTTCTTCCAGTTGCTTTTGGATCGAGGAAGAGGCTGTGGGAGATAAGAAGTGCTCCGAGCCAACAATTCTGTTCGACGAGGATAGGTTCTTTCACATCAAGAGGTGGCGAGAGGAGCATGGCTACGAACCTCTCTTCAAGCATTCGGATCATGACGTCAATCGAAACCTTGCATTGAGCATGGACGGCTTCAACCTTGTGCTGGAAACGTTCGTTCGATGCCAAAGCATGAATCTGTTCCTCAGCTCACAGTCCAAAGAGGGAATGGCATTTTCGCTGTAAAGGAGCAATAGTCATGGAGATGAGGTACTGACTGGTAGGACTAGTACGGTGAAGGTGTCTACAGTAGCGTGCTGGATAGATTGCTAGGGCTAGCACTCATAAAGTTAGAGCGAGTTTGAGAATTTGCTTTTGGCGTGAGTTTTGCTCAAAGCATGTTTTCCTTGGAATCTTCCATTGGGCCAAACAGCACTTGGCCATCTTCAGCATACTCCGCTGATCCCACCAAGCCCATGCAGACGGGCTTCCCTTTTCTTCTTCTGGTTGCATTGTCTTAGCCCACTGTTTCATCTTTCATCTAGCTGGCTTGCCAAAGTAACACACGATAATCCGGTGCAAACAAAGCTCAACATCTTTTGACAAAACGAATTCAATCCTTTGGTAATCTGGACAGGAGCACAGATATTTCTCACCAAAAGTTCCTCTTCCTAGCTACCGGTACCAGTATCTATGGGGCTGGAAAGTTGTCGCTATGGTTGCCCTGCCGCTGCATTGGCTCACTGGTGCAGTTTGAGAGATTTAAAGAAGGGGCTGAAACTGCACGATCCGTATGATTCAATCGAGTCGAAACCACAGCATCAATCAAACAACCAAACAATCTCCGTTCCTCGAGCTCGTGCCTCGCATCGTGTCTGATGGCCACTTTCGGTTCTGCTCGTGGGTGTTCTTTCGCTCTCCCGCCTTAAAATACTCCCTTATGTCTCTTCAGTCGACCCGGTACTTAAAAGACACAAGGCTTAAATAAATAGTGGCTGACAGGCTTGCATTGAAAACCGTCAAGGCCGACTGGCTCCACGCTGAGACCTCGCATCGCTGTGAACCGTGAACGAATGAGAGAGAGATCAAAGGCCTTCATAAAAAGCAATTGGGCTGAAATAACACTGGACAAAAAGCCAGACGTCTGAAAATAGAAGAGACAAAGACCTTGCTGTTGTTGTTATTTTCGCTGTGATAGCCAGCCCGAACGCCACGATGGAAGTCGCTTCACCACTTACGATAGCACATGCTGCGGCGGGGACCAAGCGTTCCCTCGCTTGCTCTCCGGGTTTGATGGATAATCCCTTTGTTACTAGCAGCATGGAAATTTCTGATGAAAATAACAACAATATGCAACGTGCGTTCAAGCGACGACGCTTCCTTCCGGACTCGGCAATGGCGGAGACAAACGATGGACCAACGGACTTTCCTTCCTTCATGACCGCAGCAATCAACAAAAACAAGAGTATTTTTTCGAGCGCCATCACTGCTAGTAGCAGCAATGGTAAGAAGGCGCTTGATCGCTCCGCAGCAGTCCTCACAATGGGACTGCGGCGCCTCGCTGTTCATGCTGAAACCATGCTGCGACGCGGTTGTCATCGCGTCGTGGACAATGCGATTGGCAATCTTCTTACTCGTGACTCAACTAACCATTCATTCCTATGTCTCTCTTTCCAAAGGACCTTCCTTCAAACGCTGCCGACAGGATGCTCTCAGTCCTGTTCAGAGCCAAGGCGACTTGGAGCGCCTCGTCGAGACGCAATCCAACGAAATCGAATGTCTCAAGAGTGCCAAGGCGAATCTGGAGACGTCCTTGGCGAGTTTGAAATCTGAGCACGAAAAGACGCTCAATGAAAACCGCATCCTGAAGCGGGCCGTAACAATTCAACAGGAACGGCAGACACAGGCATCCAACGACCTTGAGGCCGCTCGGCATTTCAAGGTAAATGCGGAGGACAACATTCGACGACTGGAACAAATGATCTTTTCGCTACGCTACCATCTCCAAGCTCAGCAGACACCTGGAAATGATTTCATGGGGTTTCAGCCTCCGGATGTGTACTAAAGGATTCGTTCGGTACCATCTGCTTCTCTTTCGAATATAATATGTCGCCCGGATAATGGATTGTGCCGGGTTGTTTTGAAGACTATTCCGCTTCACGGCTAGTGCCCCGTGATGGCCAAGAGGAAGCAAACAAAAATGGGCATACTCATTCTGACAATTACTGCTTCTCGGGGTTTCGCCCGCATTGTTGGTTGAGGTACAGAAAATAATAATAAATACATCTTTGCAATCTTTTGGCTCTCAATTGGGTTGTTATGATGTTTTTGTCCTCGTCTTCTGCACGAACCTTCTAGTCTAGCTAGTTGCAGGATTGGGTGAGACGAGACTCGCAATGCTCCCCATAGTTTCAGGCTAGTAGCGATGATACCTAGCTAGCATCGTACCACTGGTGCAGACGCCAAGCTGCCATCCGAGACGAGCATATGTACGGCGGGGAGGAGGCGCCTGTCCTCGAGGAGTACCGTAGCTAGCCACCAAATACCACACTCAACACAGCAAAAGGCCCCTTTCACCTAACATGGAAACACAGTGAACTATTCTAAAATCTCTGTTTGCTACTACTAGGTATTCCTACTTTTCCTAATCTGTCTGGTCTGAATAGAGTGCGAAAGGAGCCGTCGGTCCGTGCCAGCATTTGATCTACTCGTCGTCGCTATCTTCATCGCTGTCCTCGTCCTGGAGCCACACAACAACGGGCTCTGCCTCACTGCGGAGATTAGCACGGGCATCTTCGTCGACAGCAGCCAAAGTGTAGTCGCTACGACCAGCGTCAGCCCAGTCAACGATGGTAGTCTCCTGAAGGGCATCTTCGTCGTAGAGCTGCTTGATAAAGACAGGGAAGATCTTGGGCTTGCTAACACAAAGCAATTCCAAAGCGGCAATGAGGTGCCTCTCCATGACCTCGTTTTCCTTGGTAATAGCAATGATAGCCGGGGAGTACTTGACAACCTCCTTGTTCTTGGGGGATTGAGGAGTAAAGGCAGCCTGGACAAAGATATGGACTTTCTGCTGGGACTTCAACGCCGAAGCCATCTGCTGGTTTGTCACCAATTCGGCAATATCAGCAGGCTTGGCTTCTGGATTCTCCGTAAGGAACTTCTTGGTGGCCTCCACGGCGAGCACTACGCATAAACAAAGAAGGGTTGATTGTGAGCATCACAAGCTGGAATCGAATCGAGCACGGAATCACAGCATCGATTACACGTACAAAGAGCTCCCTCATCGTCAACACCAGCTTCCGACGCGACCGAGTCCCCGTCATCGTCGTCGCCAAGTCCGTCGTCGGCTTTCTTTCCACCCATCAAGGCCTCCTTGATGTAGTCCTCGCCTCCCTCGTCGTCATCTCCGTTCTTATCCTTCTTATCTTTTTTCTTGTCCTTAGAATCGCAACCAAACAAATCCATCAGTGAGTACTAGACCTAACATCCCATTGAAAGCGCAAGCCGTAAACCCAACAAAAAGAGGATCCTATTCTGTCTTACCTTCTTCTTGTCCTTCTTTCCTTTTTTCTTCTTTTTGTCATCATCACTATCATCCTTGCCTTTGCCCTTTTTCTTCTTGTCCTTGTCCTTCTTTGCTTTTTGCTTCTTGGCTTTAGTATCCTCCGCAATGATGAATTTGCAGAGTTTGTGTGTCATATCGACCATTTCCTTGGCTCCACAGGCAGCACATTTGTGCGAAATGGTTCCATTTTTGATCTTGTAGTCGGTTTCCGGGAGATTGCAGTTGGGGCAGAGCACAAACTTTTCAATGTAGCGATGGACCAATTCCTGTAGCACGCCATCGGTATGAGCTCCATTGACAATGGCACGATCCGTATCGGCCGAATACGTGGTCTGGGCTCCCAATTCGCATCCAAAGAACTTGTTGACTTCACCAGGATTGCGATGAAGACTCAAGCCGACATCGGAAATGTTGGGAATGGCCGTCTTGATTCCATTTCCAGACCCCTCGATCTTTCCAAAGACAGCGGGCATCTTGTACCGATACTCGGGATCTTCAATGGGCGTGGTGCCCGAAATGTTGATGATAGTTCCTCCGCGAACCATTTTGCTTGATACACTAGACTAAGTTTGTATTAACCGAAGAGCAGTGATTGTCGTATTCTTTCCCTATTCCGACTCAGAGTCGGTTTTAAATTTCGTTCTTTGTATAGTCCAAATAATGATGGTCTCTCAAAGCAGTCACACCAAGTTTGTGTGGCTGCTGAAGACGGGTGATTCGGGGGTTGGTGTTTAGGTGACGGAATGATGGTGTTGGTGCAACTACGACAAAAGGCGTCAAGCATCAACAACGAATATCGTCTGGGTTGTTCAAAACAAAAAAGTAGTTTCTAGCTAAAGAGCTTTGCTAGAGTTGATAGATTCGATTCGTTGCCACAGGCGAAAGAACCT
This sequence comes from Seminavis robusta, assembly GCA_903772945.1. Classification (NCBI taxonomy): domain Eukaryota; phylum Bacillariophyta; class Bacillariophyceae; order Naviculales; family Naviculaceae; genus Seminavis; species Seminavis robusta. The sequence continues at coordinate 10,392 of CAICTM010000758.1, forward strand.
ACTAGTAACTTGCTGTTGGCTTTGGTTGACTGGTGATTGTGAGGTTTGATGTTTGATAGGTCGGTGCAATGCAATGAATGATGGTTGACCAGGTTCGTTGAAGGCCTCGCAATGACGGAGAGACGTGGAGCTCGAGCGATTTCAAACGGGTGGTCGTGCGGTAAAGAGACGGTGTGCGTCTGGAATAAAGAAGAAACCCGGAGGAAGGAAAGGGAGCCAGCTAAAATCAGTCACAACAGAAGACTCCAGAATTTTACGAGGGACAACAGCTGCGACAAGTAGCCGACGAAGTGAGACAAGAAGTAGAGGAAGAGCTGGTTGTACAGGCCGCAGACCATTGGAATCAACAGCATGTCGGACTATGGAACGGAGCTCCTGCGACGGCAGCTAGCTGGTGAGTAGTGTCATTGTAGACACTGGCGTGACTTGGCGCGCTGCTGGGCTGCATTGGACATGAGTCACACGCACTTTTCCGGGCAGAACTGCTTTGCTCAGCGGCACTGGCGGCCCAAGCAGAGCATCGTCCGCCGGAAGAAGCAGAAAATTGGAGGCGTTGTTGTGGGTTTTGACGGGATGTTCTCTTGGAGAATGCCCTGTCATGTAGATTTTGTCGAAATTTTCGCCGCGAAATGCTCGCGAGAGAATTGCTTCAGTCAGGCGTTACACAGGCATCATCAGTCAGTCAGGCTCGTCCCTGTTGTGCTAGGAACCATGCTCATCGTTGTCTTTGTCTCTCTACACCTCAGATCTCGCGAAAAACCCAATCGATCTGGTGTCGGTTGGTCTCGCCGATGACAGCAATGTGTACGACTGGGAGATCTTGATCATGGGACCCGATGGGACTCTGTATGAAGGGGGTTTCTTCAAAGCTAGACTTGTCTTTCCTTCGGACTTTCCCAACATGCCTCCCACCATGACCTTCACCTCCGAAATGTGGCACCCCAATGTCTACGCCGATGGACGAGTTTGCATTTCCATTCTTCATCCGCCTGGTGAGGACGAATACAACTCACAGGAAAGCGCCGACGAACGCTGGAGGCCCATCTTGGGGGTGGAACAGATCCTAATGTCGGTCATCTCCATGCTATCAGATCCCAATGACGAGAGTCCAGCAAATCTCGATGCCGCCGTAATGTGGCGAAATGACCGTGCCGCATTCAAGAAGAAAGTGCGACAAGTCGTTCGAAAAAGTCAGGAGGAATGCTAGTCAGTTTTCTTCTACCCTTTGCTTTGCTTTTTATTCAGAGCAGCAGGCGTTGTTGTTGTGTTGTTGTTGGCAGAAACTTTGGGCTGGCTTGTGCGTCCATTCAATCCAAAACTCAGCAACACTCGACAACACGTGCCCATCACACACAGCGATTATGCGGGTTGGAAAAGACACATTTGATTTGCGTAGTTGCACACGATACTGTACAGAACGTGCAAAAGGAATTGAAAAACGAAAAAACTCGGGGACCATGATAGGCAGCAGGCATCGTCCCGAATGAATATGATTTTGATTCTTTTTAGGACGAAACCATGCTGCATGGTTCCCAATGGCTTGGTGCTGTTTAGATTCATGTTTTAGTAGCAACTGGTTGAGATATCTAGATACATAGCTTGTAGTCGAGTGAAGGTCTGAGTCGAGTCAGCCAAATGTAGAGCGGTCTTGTGGGTGTTCCTGCCAGGCTGAGGTCGGCGGCAAAGAGCTAGGACGAACTTGCCCTTTCGACAAGCGTCATGGTGTCGGAATAGTGCTCGTCAAGGCTCTTGAGGGCCCCAATGGACACTTCGAAACCACACCCTTGGGGGGAGTCCTGAACCGATTCGATTCACCTACGACCAATAGCCTGACCGAAGCAATGTCTGTGTGTTCTGTGGTCTGGTCGCTCAAGAAGCTGCGAACAATCTCAAAGATCCCTCCCAACACGAAAACAAAAAGCAGTGGTGGATGGACTTGTCAGACTCTTCTTCTGGACTGTAGCAAGATTCCTGCAGCACACATCTTTCAAATGTGAGAACCAATGTCTCCTTGCTCGTTCCTGGCCAAGTGGCGGTATCGGTACCTCCAATCAAGTGGTGGTGCGGCACAGCCGTTCCGGAAGCGGTACGAGTCGGCTACGACGGCCGGACACGAAATGGCCGCTGTCAAACCAGCCCTAGCTAGCTAGTAGTATGCCTTAGCAGCCACGGTCCAGAATCCAATCACAGCAATAACTAGCTACGAGTTGAAGCCATTTGGCAGCCCCCAGATAGTGGGTTCTACATTCGGAACAAAACGACGAGGCGGTTGCATTCCATCCCCGCCCATTCATCCGTGCTATCAATGCTTGTCTTTCAGATATCCAGGGGCTAAGAAACCAACCCACTCTTGCTCGTTTCGTCGAGCACAGGTTTAGTTTGCCAGTACCAGGTACCTCTATGCGATTCGTACCTAGCTAGTAGCTAGCAGCCTACAAGGAATCTCCCCCAAAGAAGGCAGTGTGAGCCCAGCTATCTTGATTGACTGAGGGGGCTGATCCGAGCAGTGGTACCACAGCTCTGGTTGCTTGGCCTTGATGGTGGTTTTGCCTTTTGTAGTATTGTGAGCCAACTTCCCCTTGAGCTTGACTGTATCATATCCCCATCATCCCAAGATGTTGGATTCCAAGAGTCGTCTACATCATCGATGACCTCAGAGACATAACATGGTGCTGGGTTGGCACTCGTGATCTATCGTGGTCACGCCTCAGTGACCCCGTAACAAAAAATCGTCCTTCTAACGGCGAACCTGTCGCCATTTTTCTTGAACAAGAGTGAAACCGTTGGATCAAGAGGTTTTCATTTCTATACAAGAGATGTCCTCTCACAGAATCGACTAAAAAGAGGTACGCTCAAAGGGAGACAATTAAGCCAGCAACAAAACTGAAGTCGATTCTCTTGTGGTGGCAAAAGAACAAAACAGTGGTACTGCGTGGGAAAGTTCCACAGCAACTTTAGAAGGCCACCATGGAAGAAGCCCAAGAACAAGCTGAGAAATACATTCCCGCCGACGTTCGTTTGATCTCAGGGTGCAGAGATGAACAGACTTCGGCGGACGTCTCCAATGTAGCAGATTTCAAGCTCCCTGACCCCTCAGGGAAGGCTGGTGGGGCATGCACCTCGGCCATGCTGCAGGTCCTGTACGCGGATCACACGGATACCTCTGAAGATCTGACCTTTGAAGAAGTGATTCTAAAGATCCGGGACAACCTATCAGAGAACTTTAGTCAGGTGGGTGCAGTCGTCGCCGTAGTTTGAGTTTTGTTGTGATGATGTTGGCTTGTTCAAGTCTTTCTCACGTGGTTCTGGCTCGTGCGGTTCTGATTCTCTCCCTTTATCTGCGCTATTTGCATGAGGATAGATACCCCAGTTGTCCAGTTCTCGAAATATGAATGTCAACGAGAAATTCCACATCGTCCCAGACGAATTTGAAGGCACAAAGCGTGCTGTAATGATTGGAATCAACTATGTCGGTCAGGATGGAGAGCTATCTGGATGCCACAACGATGTGAACAATGTAAGTTGCAATAATTTGATCCATCTCTCTGATGTTCTGCTCTGGTTGCAGTTCAACCTCACTTCTTCTTGTTCTTTATTATTGTTCTGCGAAAGATGATGGAATACCTGTTGGAAGTTCACGGATTTGAACATGAAAACATCACCCTTCTAATGGATGATGATGACGATGATCACATTGAGCCCACAAAAGAGAACATCCTCGCTGCGTACGAGAAGCTAGTTGAAGAAACCGAAGAAGGGGACGTTGTGTTCTGTCACTTTTCCGGTCAGTAACCAAGCCGAGTTGTTTGATGCTGGATACCTACATCGTAGGGACTTCTTTTTGCTCACTTTTACCGTATGGTCTGTATGTTTTTTCTCTGAATGTCCACAGGTCACGGTGGTAGGCTCAAAGACGACGATGGCGATGAAGGTACGTGTTGTTGTCTTCATTAAGACGAGAGCTTGGAGCAGTAGGCTTGTGTTTGATCCCTAACGATTCTGTATTCCATTACTGCAGATGATGGTTTCGACGAATCTTTGGTACCTTTGGATTATTCAACGGGGGGCCAGATCCGTGATGATGACCTCTTGACGAACCTGGTTCGTAAGATGCCATCGGGCGTTACCATGACGTGTGTTTTTGACTGCTGTCATTCTGGTACAGTTCTTGATTTGCCCTTTGTGTTCATTGGAGATGGTGAACACGAAGCAATGGAATCGGCAGAAGGATACAATTTCGGTGGAGGTGGAGGAGACGATGACGAAGAGTTCGTGGATGATGAGAATGAGAACAACAATGCTGCTGCCGCGTCGCCACCGCCCAAGAAGAAGAGCGGTGGGTTTTGCTGCTTCGGCGGGAAAGAGGAAGAATCAGATGATGAATTCGACGGCGAGGAAGGTGAAGATGGAAAGCCTCCTGGCCACAGAAAAGTCATCGTTATTGGAGCATCAGGAATGGTGGGGCGGGCCGTTCTCCCGGTGCTGGTGTTCCGGTATGGAGAGCACCTCCAAGTCTATGCTGGTACGCGTGATCCGTCGTCGTTCGAAGCTGTGAAAGGAGTGAATGTGGTCAAGGCAGACATGGCGGACAAGAAGTCACTGACGAAAACACTGAAGCATTTCGACAGAGCCATGATTATTGTACCAAACAATCGACCTGATCTTGCAGCAAACGCACTGGAGGCCGCTGATAGCGCAAAGAGCATCAACTTTGTTTTGGTCTTGTCCGTGCTCACGGCTCCTCTTACTGATACAATATTCGGAAAACACTTCAACGAGATTGAGACAAAGGCGAAGCAGGTCTTTCCCGCATCATACTGCATCCTTCGTTGTCCCGTTTTCATCGATTCGCTCTTGACATATGCTGAATCCATCAAGGAAGACGGCTCCTTCTCCGATCCTCGTGATCCTGACATGCCGTTCACGCCCATCGCTGTAAGGGATGTCGCACGAGCGGCCTCCGACATCCTTGCAAAACCAAACCAAAACGCAGAGAAGACGTATAAGCTTGTTTGCGCGCCATTCTCACTGCACGACCAGGCTGCCGCCTTGAGCAGTGTTCTCGAAAAGGCCATCACGGTGTCGACAATTGAATACGAGGCCTGTCGAGATGGATACTTGGAACAAGGCTACCCAGAATGGCAGGTTGATGGCACACTGGAGGTATTCAAGCTTATCGACGAGGGCAACGAAATCACAAACGAAGCGGAGTCCGGCGACTTTGAGGAGATTACGGACTCGAAAGCAACAACCATCGAAGAGTGGTGCCAAATCAACGCTTCCAAGTTTATGTAACATCCGCGTCGTGCTGACGCTCATTGGTACTTGCTTGCCTTGACTCTCAACTTAAGTGATTGATAACAAGGCAAACGGGAGATCTCGACATCATTAGTCTATTCGACAGCGCTGTGGAGGCTGTGAATAAGAGAATAGCTGTAAGCTGCATAGTTATCTGCGTATCATTATCATCAGCGTGCTTAGTCACTTCTTTGTTTCTAAAGAACATGTAGCAGATGTGAACACTGCATAAATGCATACCTGAAACCGCACATCCCAAACACGAGGACCCACACAAGGCCCAGCATGAAGGCCGTCTCCCAGGTGCGGACAGCTTGGTGTACTGCTTGACGGCATCGTTTGCGCCTTGGATGGAATCCATCAGGCGAGTGACGGTTTCCCCTTCCATATTGTCACTCTTCTGGAGCACCCAGAGGAATCCACCAATGGCGACTTCTGCCTGATGGACATGTTCAAAGCCACATTCTTCTGCCAGGCCCGGCTCAAGAAAACCAACACCTGACCCATACCCATGCAGCCAGGACCCATATCAGGACCAATGCCTCTCTGGCCAACACTCTAGCTAGGACCAATGACACTCCTCCAAATTCTTAGCCCAAAACCAGACAACAACGTCAGGAGCAACCCCAGGTCCACACGAATAGCAAATTTGCACCGTCGAAACCATACATTCCAACGGTTTTTGACAGCTTTGTCAGTTTAAGATCTTGGATCTTGGATCTCTGCATCTCCCACGTCCAATGTCTCTGCCACCACTCATCACAACTTACAAACCGAAGAAGACGAAAGGGGTTGGCAGAAGCGACAGAGGATATCATGCAAAGAAACATTATTCAGGGGCTGAAGAAGTTTGGTGGACAACTGAAGGAGAATCGCGAGGTTTTTGGTGCAACTCCCATCCTTGTGGTGGAAAGTGCCCTTCGGGTACCGAAAAGCACGGGAAAGCGAGCAGCTAAGAAGGAAGAACCATCCCAGCTATCGCAGCATGTGCAGCTCTTGCTCGGATCTTCTGGCTTGAGAAGTACTTCGACGAGACCGTCAACGGACCATTTTCCATTCCAGGAAGATGTGAATCAAACAGCTGCCTTTGCCCAACGACTTGGTGCCTCCACGATCATCGGAGTGGGAGGCACAGCTGCCTTGGAGCTGGCCAAATCGGTAGCACAAGAATCCAGCAATTTTGAAGAGCTTGTGCTCGTTCCAGGAACCGATGGAGCCACGCTTTTGACGGCGACCTCTCATCCATTGCTTACCGACCCTGAACAAAACGCATTGATTCCAGGGCCCGCCTCGCTGAGAGACGATTTGGGATTTCATCTTGTTCTGCCAGAATTGAACCGTTCAAAAACTGATCCACAATTGACAGCAGTGTATTCAAGTCTTGTCCTCGGGTTGGATGCTATCTATCGGAGAGATAGCGACGACAAGGAGTGCATAACAATGATACAATCCGCGGCAACAATTTTGGAGCATGTCAACGACGGAAGCCTTGGCAGTGTCAAGGATACAGAAATACAAGATCTCATGCTTTGGGCTGGATCAAGAATGTTGTTTGGGGTGGACAGCGGGAGCTACCGATCAATCCCATTGGCATTGACATGTTCTCTCATCCCTACAACATTTTCCAGCTATTCCTTTGGCGACTTTATGTCCTGCCTGCTGCCTGGTGTGCTTTCTCTCTTGGAAGAGAAGGACGAGTACAAAGATTTGGCCCTGGAGATTTCATCTAGACTTGGCCAGCATTGCCCTCGATTGGAAAACTTGCAAGGGGGTGCAGTCTCTATCAACGCCCTTTTAGCACAAGTTCAAACCACTGCAGACTTGTGGGATTGTCAAGATGCCCCTGATGCTCAGCTGGAGAAAGTGCTGAGTGTCAGCCTCGAGTCAAACCGGTAGCAGCGATGCTACCTGCACTTGCCTCCTCAAAGGGGGTGGCGCCATTTAGCTATCGAAGGGTCTGTACACTGAGGTCTGAGCTATGGTTGCTACGCACAGGTCGTTGCTCGTGTTGAAGAGAGTGGTATCTGTAAAGGAGGTTGGAGAGGGAAGGGGAAGGCAAGGATGATAGGAGGTATGGAAGAGAGGCAAACCCACTGTCACTACCCTGTTTCCCTTGGAACTAAAATTTTTATGATGGCTGTTGTCTTCAGTTGCATGCGCTATCCGAGTGGACCCAGGAATAGAATATTTGTTTTGAGATCAGAGTCATATTTTAGGCCAAATGTCCCGATGACACCAAAGCTATGCTGAACCTACCGCAAGGGAACAGGGCCAGCATTCAGTGTGTAGAGCCAAGGTTCTGTTGCCCTGGTGTGGGAGTCTCTAATAATAGGTAAGTTGTGCTGACATTATCTTCAGCAAGAGCAGTTGTGCGTACCGCTAGCTACGCAGTTCTCGCCATCGCATCATTCTAGTAATGGAAAACTTGGTATTGGGCAGGACTAGCTAGGAACGTAACTGCAAAAGTTCGAGGTGGCTGTCAGCGAGGAGATCCACTCTGCCACGAAGCCAGAACGCCTTGCCATCGGTCTACGATTGTATATCATACACCGCACACCATGCTGTGAATCGAAAGCACCAAAGCTACCCACGTGCCACTTTAATGATGCCGTGCACGACAGGTTTGTGTACCAGCTATAATAATGACTTTGTCAATCGCAGCCACTGCAAGAACAGTGCATTCAATCCTCGCACCCAGTTCTCACAGCAACCCTCCGATACCTCTCCTATGAACACCTGCCTGAGTTCGCCAATGCCCTCTTCCCCCTTGGAGACTGGTTGTTCCTCTGCAAACCACCCCTATACGGTATACAACCCCAACACAGCGCAGTCGGGTTGACTGTGTGTCTTCACCTGTGCCTTCATCAGCACCCTCCTGCACAATGAAACCCCAACTTTTACGCAGGTTGACATGGCACAATACCCACAATGGATGGCCCTGTTCCTTCTTGAATGCCAGCTGCCCATCGGGTAGCTGCCTACACATTCACCATTGGCCACCTCATATCAACTCACAACCCTGTATCACCCTGTCTATCGTACAGGCCGGGCTCCCAGCAATGACTGGGAGAGCACTGCAAGCTCCTCTATCAACTAAGGAGAGTAGTGCTAGTAGTAGTAAATTATTCCACCCAGGCGCTTCAGCAACTCGAGTTACCCAAACCCTCACACAGCACCAGTGGAGATTAACGAACGAACGAACTTCTTTGTGTCAATCATCGGCTTTCGTGCAGAGGTCCATCCCATCCTTCCGCAAGCTGTCTACTGTACCAAGGCAAAGACTTGCTTAATAAACCAATGTTGTTGTTGAATCCATGTACTGTAACTTGATTTATTGACTTAGTATTGTAGAAGTAGAACGAGATCGAAGCAAACTGCATGTCACGAAACTCAATCAAAGAGTAAGTGCATGCTTCACCAGCGCTTCGACCCGTTTACACAGCATAGCCAGCAGACGATGGCTGAGCACTCCTTGCTGCAGCATCTCTGGCAGCGGCTTCTCTTACAGGCGCAAAGTACTGATGGGCCATAGCTTCCTTTGCTGACATTCTTTCTTGGTGATCATATCTGCGCCAGAATCCAAGACGAGAGTGTGAGCCCACAACATACACACGGTCCAAAGAACAGAAAACCACGCAATAATAACAAAGAAACGTACCGGAGTAGTTTGGAGACAAAATCAATTGCCTCGTCCGAAACTAGATGCTGATTTTCGGGAGTAATGAACTTCTGCCAAGGCTTCTTGGAATGACGACCCAAAATGCCATCAAAATGAGGATCCAACTCCAAGTCGTAGGTATCGAGGTAATGAAACAGCTCTTCCGTGCCCAATACCTTGGCAATCTTGACGAGCTGATCGTAATTGTCGTGGCCATGGAAAAATGGTTCTTTTCGGAAGATCATCCCCGCAAACATGCAACCAAGACTCCACATATCCAAGGAGTAATCATATTCCTGCAAGTCGACCAAGAGCTCTGGTCCTTTGAAATAGCGCGATGCTACCCTGACATTGTATTCCCTTCCGGGATGATAGAATTCCGCGAGACCCCAATCGATGAGTCTGAGCTGTCTTTTCTCGTGATCAATCATGACATTATGTGGTTTGACATCGCGATGCATGACACCGTTGGAATGACAATAATCGAGCGCCTTGAGAAGTTCAAAAATGTAGTATCGAATATCATAGTCCGACAGAGTAGGGTACAGTATCTTGAAATCGGTATTGTTGACGTGTTCAAAGATAAGTGAGGGTGTCTTGCTTTGAGGATCCCGGACGACATCCAAGAGTTGAATAATGTTGGTTCCACCACACATATTCTGCAAGATCTTAATTTCACGCTTGATCTTTTTCTTTTTGACAGGTTTCAGTATTTTAATGACACATTTGGTGTTGTTCACTACGTTGATGCCTTCAAAGACCTGTCAGTCGTACAATGCAATAGTGTCCAAAGATGAGCCAACAATTTTTTTGCATGGGTAGCATTCAGCTTAATGACATGGGTAGCATTCAGCTATCTTACCTCACTGTATTTTCCGCGTCCAATCTTTCGGATCACTTCGTATTCTTCCTGGTCACCCCAATTGACCGTCAATGCTTCATAGTCCCAATAGTCTCTGGGACGATGGACGTTGACATCCGCATACACTCTGCGGATTGACAAGAAAATGCAGTACCAAATAAAAATTTAGAAACACAAACACAAAGAAAAAGACTTTGTTCTTGAGCAACACTGCATTGACTCGAAAAGCACTCACCGAGACCGACTCATGATGCTGTCTGGTAGAAGCGATGGCACTGGCGTTGGTCTCTTGGTCTGCTTCTTATAGTAAGGATTCGGAACCACCCAACTTTTTCTGCCCTGCTGCAGTGCCCAACGCTTGTTGAAAAGAACGGCGCTGGCACGTATCCTGCCAGGGTTCTGCTAACGAACTAGTGGTTGTCTTTGTTTGTTTGTGGTGTCCGAAAACGAACCCTTTGCTTGGCTTCCACGTTCCGACGGTGGCGATGGACTCGACTGAGAATCAATCAGTGATGATGTGAGCGATGCGCTCTGGAAGCTCACTTCAGACGGTTCCCTCTGCTATGGCTGGATGCCTGTGCTTCTATGGCGTATCTATTGTTTGTTTGTTTCTTTGTTTGTTTGTCTCTGGCTCCGACAAAAGCCATCAACAAAGGTGAGCACAGACAACGGTGTCGGCACTCGAGTTGGGTTGGTTGAGTCCTATTGCCATCCAACCTTCCTGTCGTCATGACCGTCCAAACGAGTGGAACAGAGCCTGCGATATCCTGGAGCGCCGGAGGGAATGCGGAAAATTGACGCCTGTCTGCAAGACTGCCCGGCGAAGTGCCGACGCGCTTGAGAGTCTTTCTCACCAAGGTTATGGTCACAGCAGCCACTCTGGCTTGGCGTGGCCCCCAAAACTACTGGAGCTTCTTGGACCCCCACTTGGACTACCAAGGGTACGTACGGTTCGGTAGACTACATACTGCCAAGTACCGCTGGAAAGCCGCACAGACAAAGAGGGGCCGCCACGCCAAGCACACACAGGACGCAGCAGCAAAGAGGCACTGAATGGATGTCTGTTGTAACTCTGTGTTGTGTTGGGTCTCCGCAGCTACTACTACAATCGCTCTGTGTGAACCAAATCCAATTGAGCCAAGCAGCCAAACAAACAACCCAAAGAAAGGAGACGAGGCGCACTGAGTGTCTCTCTTGCGGAAACGGATCACTATCGATAGTAATTGTAGTACTATTGCTCCGCATGCTGAGATAGTGGAGTCGAGTGTGAGCAAGAGACACGAACAAACAGCTTTTTCACGCGTTGCTGTGGCTGTTGCGCCTGCTGCTATTGGCTACTACTTGACTGCTAGTGTGTAGAGCACCCACAACAACAACAACCAAGACACAACAGCTGCAAGAAGAACTGTGGTCGTTGTTGTAGCTAGCAACGCGGAGCACAGACAACCCACCAAACACAAGAAGCAAATCAAGTCAGGAGGTCCAAAGATGGAGGAAGATCTTGCGTTTCTCGACAACGCATCAGCTGCCTATGAAGACATTGAAGTAAATGGGGCTCCCTGTGCGCCTCTGCCTTTTGACAGGCCGAAAACTGGAAACGCGGAACGTGTGGATGCGCCAGTCTACAATCCCGTCACACACGACGTACTGGAAGTCTCCAACATTATTTACGAGAGACATGCCGATGGAAGACCCCCTGACAGAGCCTACTGGGTCGGACGAAAACTCAAGAAGTGTATCTTTGGTGTCGTCAAGGAATGCACCATCTTACGCTTCCGGAACGACATGAATGCTCCTTGGGAGGTCACCGCACAGAAGGCCGCCGTCAAAATCATGTCATGGCAAAAGATTAGAGATCTTCGTCACATCGAAGACCCACAAAAGGAGGTCGCTGCCATGCAGTACATCTCCAAGTCGGGCGGTCATCCCCATGTCATGGGCGTGCTGGACGTACTCCAAGATGACGAGTACTTGCTACTCTTTATGCCCTTTTGCTCATCGGGGGATCTCTTTGGGTTTGTTCAACAAGCGGGTCGCTTCCCCGAACCCATGGCCCGATACTGGTTCAAACAAATTCTAGAAGTGAGTTCTACTGTTGTCGTCGTATTGCGAAAATGATTCGATCAATTTGGAAATCAGAGTCGAATCAGATTTCAATCAATGAACCGAAGCTGATCTCCACAACGGATTGCTGCAAGTGCAAACAATTTGGTTCACACGTGGCCGCTGTAATCTCATCCCTCCTTTCCTCTGCCCTCATCTCTTATCTAAATTGATTTTGAATTTTGCAGGGTCTCTCCCATCTTCAGCGAATGGGAGTATGTCATCGCGACATGTCCTTGGAGAATATCCTTGTAGATGAATATCGTACGTCGGTTGTCATTGACTTGGGTATGTGCTTAAGGGTGCCCTACGATGACGATGGCAAGGTCACCGACGTTTCTGCCGGGACGTTGCGTCGTCTCATAGGGCCCTTGATACCATGCGGAAAGCCCAATTACATCAGTCCCGAGATTTTTAAGAGCGAGGGTCCTTTCGATGGGTTCGCAATCGATCTTTGGGCTGCTGGAGTCATCTTGTTCATCATGCTCGTAGGACTGCCACCGTGGGAGTTTGCTGGAGAAGAAGACCCCCGATATCGAATGGTAGCACGAGGAGGTCTCGAGAGGATGCTGGAGAGCTGGAACAGAACTGTCTCGGCACTGGCGACAGACCTGCTACAAAAGATGCTGCGGGAAGACCCAAGACAGAGATTGTCGCTCTGCGAGGTGAAGGACCATCCTTGGGTTCTCGGCGATGATTCAAATGCGGGATCATTTGGTGCGCCATCCAATGAAGGGTGGCGGGGTTAAGGCTGAATTGATGAATGACCTTTACAGCCAAGCCAGCACATAGATCTTGTACACTGCGGGTTGTCCCCCCCTTTTTAATATTGGCCGGCCCGTGAGACGACGTGACGCGAGCGCGATCCCTTAGCCGAGAAGAATTGTCATTTTACTTAGCAACAAAAGTGCAAAATCGGAGCGTTTTTGGGTACAAGTAGATAAAAATTCGTACAGAGCAGTGGCTTTCTTCATGTTCGCTACAGGTACGGTAGGTAGCTAGCTACACCAGAAGCGGCGACAGGATATCTAATAGAATGAATCGTTTACTTGACGGCTACCGGTATCGATGAGTAGATTAATGAATTGGGACATCGGCGTCTTGCGCTGTCTCCTGAAAGAGGAAGCAGGAAGATTGATCATTCATACTCGCGGTCAAGGCAACGAAACTACCCCCACACGGCTGGTAGGAACAACTCTAGCTCTAGCTAGACAGCTTTAAAAAAAATGTTTTTTAGCATGGATCTACCCTGCCAGTCGGCTGTCGCTTGCCTATCCAACAACGAGGCAAAGCTGCCCTGCTTCATGGTTTCGTACGAGCTCGTACCGTTCGATTACCCTTCTTGAACCAAGCAGACCAACCAGCTACCGGTAGTACTCATCAGCTACAAAAGATGCCAAACGTTCTCTGCTGCTGTCCTCACAGCTGTTGAATGGGGGTTGCTGTCCTTGCAGCTGGTTGAATGAGGACAATCTTGCTTCTTCGGAACGAGTTTCGAGCCCAAATCAATGTAGCTTGTCCCGTCGAAGTACATCATTTCTTTGGGCCCATCACCGTCTCCATTGCATTGTCTGCACTTTTCAACGACGAAGCCAAGAAACGCAGGAAGGACCACCACCCGGTGGATTTCCACGTTCTGTTTAACCGTGTTGACGCAGCTGTTGACAGGCGGTTTGATTAGGTAATGAGCTCAAATCTTTCGCATTCAGTTCCTTTCTTCTCGCTTCTTGTCATTGTTTGCCTTCGAACACAAACAACGGCTGGTCTATTTTGTATTGGAGAGGTGTTGTCACCATGTCTATGGTTTATGGTAAGTCTTTGTGGACGCAGTCCCTTTCTTGCTCCTGTTGTTGTTTTCTTACAATGTCCTCTCTCCCTTCCCAGATGAATACGGCAGGCCCTTCATTATTTTGAAGGAGCAACAATCCAAAAATCGCGTGAAAGGGATTGAAGCCACAAAGGTGAGTCGAGTCAAGCTGCGGAGGGAGGGACGATTCGATATTGTGCTTATTACTCACATTTCTTACTTCTCTTCTCTTTATTAAACTGACAGTCGAATATTTTGGCAGCTCGTTCCATTTCTTCTGTGCTGCGGACATCTTTGGGCCCCAAAGGACTCGACAAACTGCTGGTATCTCCCGACGGCGACGTGACTATTACCAATGACGGGGCTACCATTCTACAAGAGATCCAAGTGGATAGTCAAGTGGCCAAGCTAATGGTGGAATTAAGTGCGTCACAAGATGATGAAATTGGTGACGGTACCACAGGAGTAGTGGTCCTAGCTGGTGCTTTACTGGAACAAGCCGATCATCTCCTTAGAAAGGGCATTCATCCCATTCGTATTGCCGAAGGATTTGAAAGAGCCGCTGGAGTGGCCATGAAACGATTGGAGGAAATTTCCGAAAAAATGGATATCAATTCCAACGATCATGAAGCGCTAGTGACAACCGCCATGACAACCCTCAGCTCCAAAATTGTGCAACAAAACAAACGAATGATGGCCGATATTGCTGTCAAGGCCGTACTCAATGTAGCCGATCTGGAACGCAACGATGTCAACTTTGAACGGATTCGAATGGAAGGTAAAACTGGAGGGTCTCTGGAGGAAACAACCATTGTCAACGGGTTGGTGATTGATAAGGAAATTTCTCACCCACAAATGGCCAAGGTAATTGAGAATGCCAAAATGTGCATTCTTACATGTCCCTTTGAGCCTCCAAAGCCAAAAACCAAACACAAGTTGGAAATCTCTTCCAAAGAAGCCTACGAAAAGTTGTACCAGAATGAACAACAATACTTTCGAGATATGGTCCAAAAAGTCAAGGATTCCGGAGCCAACTTGGTGATTTGTCAGTGGGGATTCGATGATGAAGCCAATCATTTACTGCTACAAAATCAACTACCTGCCGTTCGCTGGGTAGGCGGTGTGGAAATGGAACACATTGCAATGGCCACCGGAGGCAGGATTGTCCCTCGTTTTGAGGACATTTCCGCATCCAAGCTGGGAACTGCTGGTCGTGTGAGAGAGATTAGCTTTGGAAACACCAGTGAGCGAATGCTTGTCATTGAAGACTGTGCCAGCTCCAGTGCTGTCACTGTCCTGGTTCGTGGAGGCAGCAAGATGCTCGTGGAGGAAGCCAAACGATCCTTGCACGATGCCATGTGTGTGGTCCGCAATCTCATTCGCGACAATCGTGTAGTGTATGGAGGAGGCGCTGCCGAACTTGCCTGTTCCTTGGCGGTCAGTGAGTATGCCGATACGGTGACAGGTGTGGATCAATATGCTATCAAAGCCTTTGCTGTAAGTGTTTCTTGGCTGCCAGACGTATTTGAATTCAATTGACTTTAGTGCTGGAACCCTGTCTGACGAAAGGTCTCGTTTGTTTTTGCGGCGGTTGGTGGAAAACAGGAAGCATTGGAGGACATTCCCTTGGCATTGGCAGAGAACTCGGGCCTGTCTCCCATTGAAGAAGTGGCAGCCGCCAAGGCACGTCAAGTGAAGGAAAATAGTCACTTGATTGGGCTTGGCCTGGACATAGAAGCCAACGAAGAAGGATTCCATTCTGCTGACATGAAGGAGCACGGTGTCTTTGAAACCCTTTGTGGTAAACAACAACAGCTCCAGTTGGCGGCACAGGTGGTCAAAATGATCTTGAAGATTGACGATGTCATCTCCATGGGCAGCTACCAGTAAACATGCCAAGAACCAGAAATGAAGTTCACATCACATGTTGAGGCATGCAACATGAAAGGTTGGTGAAAATAATCAATTGTAGCAACGGCTCCAATGATAGACTCTAAGGATAGAACCAACTTGAACCAGGAATTATGGGTAGTATCAATAGAACTACATAGAGCTCATCGTAGAGTAGGATTTTGAGGCTTTGAGACTAAGTATCTATTTGAGTGACGCCCTGGAGCCCGTGAAAGTGTTGCTCATTGATTCCGTACCCGTACAGGCAGGCACCGGGTACGAGTTCCAGAGTGTGTGCATTACTAATACCGACAAGGCACAACACTAATAATGGAGCACCATGTCCACCAAGAACCGAAACCAGGCTCAGTACCATTGCTTGAGCGAGGAAGGCAAGAATCTTTGGCTAGTCAGAGCTGAAGAGCGCATTCGGGATTACAGCATGGCACTGGACGGTATAAGATACATGTAGCTGCAATTGTGGAATGCACTGCAACCAGGGACACCCACCTCTCAGACCAACCTGACGTCCAGTGCAACCACCCATGCTACCGGTAGCTCTAGTAACTAAGCTAGTAGTAGTAACTAAGCTAGGTACTACCGGCAGCTAGCTAGTCAAGGCTGCCACTGGATAGCATTCCACCCTCACTTCCGCCAGCCATAGCGGCACTGGACCGGTATTGGTACCGGTACCATACCAGTTGCAGCAGAATCGTCTCCAGTCTCCCGCTTGTTCCATCTGTTCCTCATCATCAGCCTGAGAGATCCGTTGATACGTTACAGTTGGACCTGAACGCACAGTATCACGTATCCCGTCGGTCGTGCGGCCTTGCGCCTTGCTTTGTTAGCAATTTCATTTGAATTCATTCGATTTCTGATGAAGGCGACACTCACTTAGCCCGATGACCGTTGATGGTCATTGGCTGGCACACGAAAGGATCCAGGGACAAATTTAAATCGTAGACAGCGAACACCAAATCAATAGAGGGACATAAACTCCAATCAGACAGCTTGGTAAAGGATAACAACAACAACAACAAGCAACATGTCGGAAGAGAATTACGTGCCCAAGAATATCCTCTTGACTGGAGGAGCTGGTGAGTTTTGGCGTTGATTTATCAAATGATGCGATGTCATGGATTCGGTGGGGTATCTAACCAACATTGATGTTTCGCGGCTATTAGGTTTCATTGCTTCCCACGTCGCCATCTTGCTCTGCGAGAAGTACCCCGAATACAACGTCGTTGTCTACGATCGTCTTGACTATTGCGCATGCCTTGCCAACTTGGATGGGATCAAGGAGTTGCCCAATTTCAAATTCATCAAGGGTGATATCTGCTCCGTCGACCTTGTCAGCTATGTCTTGAAGGAAGAGAAGATCGACACCATCCTTCACTTTGCCGCCCAGACCCATGTGGATAACTCTTTCGGTAACTCCATTGCCTTCACCCAATCCAACATCTATGGAACTCACGTCC
Organism: Seminavis robusta; assembly: GCA_903772945.1. Lineage (NCBI taxonomy): Eukaryota > Bacillariophyta > Bacillariophyceae > Naviculales > Naviculaceae > Seminavis > Seminavis robusta. The sequence continues at coordinate 27,488 of CAICTM010000758.1, forward strand.
TTCTGGAGTGTGCCAAGGTTTGCGATACCATCAAGCGATTTGTCCACGTCTCTACCGATGAGGTCTATGGAGAAGGAGAGGACTTTGAAACCGACCCCATGTCCGAGGAGCACGTCTTGGAACCCACCAACCCCTACGCTGCAACCAAGGCAGGAGCTGAATTTCTTGTCAAGTCCTACTTCAGAAGTTTCAAGCTTCCCTGTTTGATCACCCGTGGAAACAACGTCTACGGTCCTCACCAATTCCCCGAAAAGCTCATCCCTAAATTCATCAATCAGCTTACTCGCGATATGCCTGTGACAATCCACGGCGATGGTTCCAACACCCGCAACTTTTTGTATGTCAAGGATGTCGCCCGCGCCTTTGACTGCATCCTCCACAAGGGAACTCCTGGCCATGTCTACAACATTGGAGGTGACAATGAAATTGCCAACATTGAAGTCGCCAAGACTCTCCTCAAGATCTTGAAGAAAGATGGCGAAGAAGAATCCAAGTGGATCACACATGTCCACGACCGCCAATTCAATGATTTGCGATACACCATCAACTCCAAGAAACTGCAAGAGCTTGGATGGAAGGAAGAAATGTCTTGGGAAGCTGGTCTCTCAGAGACTGTCGAATGGTACCAAAAGTACACCAATCGCTATGGAAACATTGATGCCGCTCTTGTTGCCCACCCTCGTATGTTGAACGCTGAGCTCACCACTCGAGATGGTCTCTAAAGTAATTCTACTACAATCAACAATGCGCCACCCCACTGTTAAACATCGAAGGCCAATTTTGATTGATGTAAAAAAGGAGTTGGAATTGGGTTTGTGCGGCAACAAATAGGTACCACAGTAGTACTGAATAAGTTAGATATGAATTACTTGTCATTGCTTGCTCTCGAATGGTTGTGACCTAGTTTAGTCGTTGGCACTTGAAAAGTCGTCGTCAAAATTGTGCTAAATGAAGATTCGGAAAGAAATGCCATTTATTGAGCGGGTAGTGCAGGCAAAGTGTTGGTTGCAACACCGTAGTCGGGTCCATATCATTGTAGAAGAATGCGCACTGTTTGATTAGAGACAAACCCTGATCCTACGGAACCCAGTCTGGAATTCCACATCCTCTTTGCCTGGCTTCTGTAGATGGCTTCCCTGCTTTTGTGTTGGTTGCAACGTTGCAACGCCGTAGTCAGGTTTCAGATCATGATTCAAGTACCGATACTCGATGCCAACTCTTATAGTAGATGCAGGCCCTGTCCTAAGGAACCGACTACCAGGTACCAGGTACATAGTAGTCCGGAATTCCACCTCTTCGTTGCATAAGTCGCCGGCTGTAGATAACCTCCCTACTCTAAAACCCCCTAAAGTTTACATACATGTACATGTATTTGCTGATCCAAAGCTTCGCGCTTATTGGAACCATCCAATCTCATGGGAACTGCCGTGAAGCGATTTTTGAAAGTAGGCTATAAAATGAGCTGTAGTGTCGTTTGATGACATAAAATGAGAAAAATGAGAAAAATGATGCAAAATCTTTGAATAGCGCTAAGCAGACTGAACTTCAGAGGATTATTTTCAGATTTTAACCAAATGGAGAGTTTGCCAAGAATATTTTTAAAAAGCAAATCATTTGCTCTGAGTACCGCTCACTCTCCTGCACGTTTCGTGCCGATGCAGCCAAAGGCAACCCTTTTGCCGGTCTCATCGTCAGCACCCAAGCATCTCTGCTCCCATCACTAACTAAGCTACCTGGTAGCTCGCTCCTCCCGACGCTGGAGGATTGAATGATTCTGTCTTTGTTGTGCTGTCTACTCACATCTGCTCCGCATCATGTCAATGCACCAAGAATCCTTGGAAGACACCTATGGTGCTTTTCAAGATGAGCAGCTCTCGGATGACGACAATGCCGCCCCCGAGATGCAATCCGAGGTCGAGGAAGGAGAGAATGAAGATCCATTGCAACTGGCCATTGATGATTTGGAAGGTCGTGTCATGTCAGCATTGAACGACTTCAAGCTGCATCTGGGTGTACGTTCCTCTTCAGCTCCTGGATCTCCAACTGTCCATGAAGAACTCCGCGAAATGTTGCAAAGCGTGTTGGAGGTTGCCGCACACACAGGCCCATCTGTTGCCCGTACTTACTACCAAGGAATTGGACAAGAAGGGATTGAGCTCAGCTGCGAAGAAGTCTACGAGAGATTGGTATCTGATTTGATTCTTCCAGTCGTTTTGGAAGAGACTCAAACCGACCCTATACCCGCCAAGCGAGTGGCTTGCTTGGAGTTCTTTCGGCATTTGTTCAAAGAGTGCCAAAAGTCAGGTAGTTGGATGGACAGTACGACAACTGGACCACAGATGGGTCCTTATGGGGCTGGGGCATCGGGATCCCATTCCTCACATCATCCTAATGTGAACAATCCTGCCATTCGAGCGCAGCAAAAACGGCGATTCGGAAAGAAACTTGCCAGGGAAGGCGAAATTCTACGTTACTGGGTCCAGTAAGCAATCGCGAATACCTAAAGCACTCTCATATCGGTGGTTTTATTTTCTCACACATTTTCTGTTCCATCCTTTATTAAAATAGAGCTTCCATATCCAGCCTTGTCGAAGGCGTTTTTACGTCCGAGGCTTCCGAAATGGCCGTTGCATCCCGAGGAATCATTGCAGCTTCCTCATCCCTTCGTCCTTGTTTGAAACACATTGCTCAGCGCATCAAAGACGCTGATGATAGAGGAGCCAGTAAGCTGTTTTCTCCCATGATGAAAATGGTAGAAGGGGTATTGAAAAAATTGTTTCTTAGCAGCGCAGAAGAAACTGCCGGCTCTGGTGATGGAATCAGGGGTGCAGCCCTCAAGTTTATGGAAATTCTAACGCTAGTCTGCTCGCGAAAGCCCCACGATCCATCCCAAAGACGCCGAAGTCAAGCTGTAAGCATCAGATTGGTCAAAGTGAAAAAGTGTGTTGGTGGACTTGGACCTTAATCGTTTCTTATTCATTCATGTCGCTCTCACAACCATCTTTTAGAACTCGGAGGAGTTTTCCTTGGAAGACCTTCCAGCTGGTCACCCTGTCATCACGAGGGAATCCCTGGAATCCATTGCAGAATACTCGTTTGCGATTTTTCGTGGTCTAACACTCCTGGGGGGACAAGCACGAATTGACGAAAATCTGCTTTCAGATATGCTGATGAGTGGTGGCGGTGGTTCTCCTTCTGCTCAGGTTGTCAGTATCCTCAAACCGGCTGCCTTGGCTTATCTTGAAATAGAATCGTCCCTGCCTGGAAGTGAAGAAGAGTCGGCAGTGCAAATCAACGTAGACCGCAACAACATTGAATTTGACTTTATGTTGTCACAGAAACCATACTCCCTGACGCTCAATGCAATGAGCGCTCTAGCATTGAATCGTCCCATGTTCTTCAAGGAATCAGCTCTTTGTTTGGCCCGAAGAGCAGTGCAACCTCCTGTGTTCATCGAAGGCGGAACGCTTTCAAAGTCGGGTGTTCTCGCAATTTCAGCCCACCTGAAAGCTGCGTGTCTTACACTTTTGCGAAATGCTTTGAGTGTTAGTGCCAAGGCATCAGATATATTGCATGAAGCGTCGAAAGCATGTGATATGGAGATGCAAGCAGATAAGGCTCTTTCCATGGCGAAACAAGCCAATTCTTTGCGGACAGCTGGTCGTGCTGCGCGGAACCGTGCCAATATGATGTACACGTGGGAGGAAGGTGACAAACGAAAGACGGAAACAGACGATGCTTTGGCGAAACTAAAGGAAGCCAAAAAGGCTCGAGGATTGGGGCACGGCATTCAGCTTCCCAAAAACATGGCAGAGGCGATTGACCTCGTATTTGCCAACCTACACAACCTGCCATCCAAAAAGCCCACGTCGACTGGGTCCAAGAATAGGAATGTCCCCGTCAACCTGGACTTTCTGGTGGATGCAATCCTAACGAATGGTGCATCATTGGCCCAAGAAGAGGGTCGTTGGTACGATCGTGATGGTGGTGCGGCATGGGAATTGAAGGGAGACAACGACCACAAGTTTGAGTTGTCGACGAAATTTACAGAGTTGGTTTCGGGATCATCAGGAAACCAAAAGCCCAGGGAAACCTTCTTCAAGGACGCAGCTGCTTCTTCGGTCGACGCGTTGGGTAGAATTGCGACTCAGGCACTGAATTCCCGCTCGGCGTATCACGCTCAACTTGGGAATGAAATTGCTGCGAGGTTAGCATGGACTCTACGAGGAACGAAACCTCCAGGCGCCACGGCTTTGTCCCAAGCACTCGTAGAAGAGAGCGTGGCAAGTCTCACCGACAAACAGGTGACTGCCAAAGAAAAGGAAGAACTTGGCGTGTTCATTGGGAGAGACTATCCCCTGGTCAGCTCGTGTCTTGCCTTGGATTTTGCAAACAACAAAGCTGATACGAAACAGGATGTCAACAGGACACTTTCGAGCCATCTTCTTTCAGAGGCTTACGTGCAGGCTAGCATCGCGGACCAAGAGGGCGCACAAAACAAAAACTACCAGACTTGCATGAATGCATTTGTTGCCAGTGTCGTTCGCGCTGGAAAGCTTGCTGATGACAAGCCAAGTGACGCCGATCGGAAGCAATCCGCAGCTCTTGCCTCAACACAGTTGCAGGCTATGTGTCAAAACTTTCCAGAGATTTCGCCGTCGTCATTGCGAATGGTAGGCGGCCTGTGCGACATTATTGAAGTCACCAAGAAGGCATCCGACGCAGCAAGAAAGAACGCGAATCAAACCGTAGCAGCTTCTGCTGCATTGCATTCTGCAAAGGCTGCTGCCGAGAAGAGAGCCACAACTGTGCTGCTTACGCTTCGAGATATCGCGTTTTCTAGAAACAGCGTCGATGCCAGGCGAGGTGCAGTGGAGGCTGCTGTTATGATTGCTGCCGGGAGACTCCCATCGAGCCAAGCTATCGAAGACAAAGCACTCAAGCTCGTCATGAACGTGCTGTATCCAAAGAGCGAAATTCTTGGGACTCTGGTAACGGATGCTTCTATCAACGAGCTGAAAGAGTCTGCCAAAATCGCAGCTAGCAAACACGACGAGATTGCGACTGCGAACAACGCAAATGCAGAAAAGAACAAGGAGAAAGGCATCCTTGGAGACAACCCTTTAAGTGACCCTGAACGCGAATTCATGGATGTTGCAAAGAAGCCCGTGACGATTCTCATGGCGCTTTGTGTCCGAAAGCCAGACCTGATCAAAACGATGTTTGAAGTAAGCTGTACTCCCAAAGCTGATGCACTTCAAAAGACAGTTCGTGCAAACATGGCCAAAATGGCAAAGGCTGCAGCAGCCAAACATGGCGCGGCGGCGATAGCAAACAAGGTCGCCGCCATGACCGGCCCAGCGGAGTTGGCTTTGTTGTTGGCCTTTCTGGACAATCTCACGGATCAAAAGACAATGAATCAGGAGTTCATTGATGCTTGTCATGAAATCCAGGCTGGCAAAGCGGGCGAGGATGGCAAGAAGGACCCACGTTTCTTGATTCCGGTGGTTGCAGCAATGAAACGCCAGGAACTAGTGGAGAAGCTTCCCGACTTTGTGGCCGCCGAAGACAAGATCTTTTTGGCCGCTTTGGAGAGAATGGGAGATCGTGTGGCTCGACAAGCGCTGCTGTATCGCGACGAGCCCGATGAAGAGAATCCATCACTCAAGGGGATGACACTCTGTGAGCAGTTGGTGTTCCTGCACAACCTTGATTTTGCCGCGGCGGGTCTCCCGCAGAAACGATACCTCGACGCCATCAAGCACTGCCTGGACAATGATGAAATTTACAGCGACCGAGTGGTGATGTCTGCTCTTGATCACATGAGTGGCGTCTTTTTGGAAGGTGACAAAGGTTTGCCACTTGCTTACATGAGGACCATAATCTTGGTTTGTTCCAAACACGAGAGTCTGCACTCTTTCATCACCAGCACTCTTCTGCCAAGGTTGGTGGAAGGAAAGATCTACACAGATCGCCGACAGTGGGAGGGTTGGATGCGCTGCGCCAAAATGCTCTCTCCGGACAGCCAGCAAGCAATCCAAAAGCTTCCCAAGGAACAGTACGAGCTGTACTGCGCCAGGTACACTAAATAAGAATCGAATTCATCACTCAGCTAATTATTCCAAATGATAGCTACTAGTAGGATCGGATCAATCATTTGAGCTGCTGGTATAGGTGGCAGAACGAAAGATGATTCAATCATTCCGACTTAAAATGTGACGACGAGACAAGGATTCGTCTGCGGATGCATGGAACTAAATAATAAAGAAATAACCAAATAGCCAATATTGATTGTGCAGATTGTTTTTAGTTTTTCTTTTTCTTTGCCTTTCCTGGCTGTGGTGGCTCCTCTCCCATGGAAAATAGTGATGACAGCATTTTGGTTGGGTCTTTTTGCATCTCCATCTGCTGCTTCATTCTCTCCTTTTCTTCTGGGTCTAGTCCTTCCATCATCTTTGGCATTAGGAACATCATTCCTACACTAAATGCCATCATGAGGAACATTGGATTCTTGAAAATGACGAAGATGGAAAATCCTTTTCTCTGTTCAAAGAACTCAAAGGCAGCATGGGCAGTCAGAACCATGGGATATGGAATCTGATTTTTGGTCGCTCCTGGATACGCATATTCGAGACATTTCGGTGCGGCCATGGAATCTTCCAGTAGTTGTACTTTGACTTGACTAAAGTGAAACAGAGAGTTGTAGATGTCTATCTGGTGGATCCCAGGTCCCACGTTGTAGATGACAAAGCTGCCGTCACTTCTGGAAAATGTTGTGTATTCGTCGTGGTTCAAAGTGATGCGGGCAGTCAGATTGAACGGCGACATGTCGGGCATTTTCAATACGCCTTCCAATGTTGTCGTAGGCACACTTGCTCCCACCGCTTGGATACTACTGGCCCATCATTTAGACGTGAGACACATGCAAAGCAGAGTTAGTGGCACGAATTGAACACGAGGGCCTTCATCAGTCAGATGAGCACATTCTCACCAAAGCAAGGGCGCGAATGCAATCAACAAATTCACGATGGATCTCATGGTTGTCTAATTCTGGTTGCAACGGAGGATCCACAATTACTGGTAGATACCGTACGAAAAGGAGAGGGGAGAGCCGTGCTGGGCAGGTCCGTCGTTGTGGTTGTGGTGGATATTGACCTAATGTACCGGTAGCATTATTATTGTTGTTTCTCAGTCTCTTATCCAGCGGCTCCAGCATTGCACGAGCTAGCTAGTCTACCGGTAACTCTAGCTAGAAGTTAATCTGGGTTACTACTCGGCATTTTGTCTATTTAAGCTATTGTGTCTGATTATAGAGTTGCTTAAATGTTCTATGCTCCTTAGAAAAAGTGGCTTATGTCTCACAATGTCTCACTTTGTATACCAATGTCTCACAATGTCTCACTTTGTCTACCAATGTATCACTTTGTCTACTAATGTCTACCAATGTATCACTTTGTCTACTAATGTCTACAAGGTACTGTAAAACAGTACAAAAATGTCTCACAATGTCTCACTTTGTCTACCAATGTCTCACAATGTCTTGTTTTGTCTACCAATGTATCACTTTGTATACTAATGTCTACCAATGTATCACTTTGTCTCCTAATGTCTCCTAATGTCTTAAATCTTTTCAACGGTCTGTAGACATTTCCATAAGTCAAAGGATCCCTTTATCGCCAAAACACAAACAGACAGAATGCCCAGCAACCCTGACATCATAATATTATTGCTATCCCTTGCTCCAGCTGGCCAGGCTCCACAAAAAATGAAACTACCACATCTCTCTAGCTAGCTAGACATGTTGTAGAGTAGCTAGACTATCATTGTATGTGGTTTGGCCAGGAGCACCACAGTAATGTACACGGAACTGGTGTATTCTACTATGTTTTCTAGCCACCTGTAGCTATATGCGTACGAGTGTTGCAACCTTTGAGCCTTTCTCTAAAGCCCAACCCCACGGTATGAAAGTTCACATGCCCGCAAACAGGGATAGTATACGGTACTAGTACCTATAGGGGTCCTTATTGTTCTTTGTCTTTGAGGCGTTACCAGTAGAGTCGAGTCGTACATCGTAGTATTATATTAATAGCTACTTGTTAGGCCGCCTATAGCTGGCGGCAAAGCAACGCCAGATTATAGCCGGAATGAGTATGAGTCTAGGAGGCAAGCTTTGCAAGCAACGGCATTCTGGGACACCGCCCGCCCTACAGGAAGGCTATGTCTATCATGTCTACACTATGGCCGAAGATACGAGCTGGGGCACTGAAAGTGGCTTGAGCGCCCAGGAGCGAGCTATGCTTGTGCTACGTGTCGCATCACAGCCATCGACGACGATCGTGCAGTGGTGCAGTCGTGGGTCTTCTTTTTATGGATGAGGGATGCGGAGGCCAAGCTCAAACTTGTTTCCTCTGCAAAAGCGGACATACACTCGTCTCTTCTTTGTCTCTACCGGTATCTCTCATTTGCTTCCAAGGCATCATTTTACAAACCAGGCGACCACCAAAGCGAACCACCACGATGCCGAAAGCCCTTTTCAACAGCCGACTGATTGGGCTGCCTTGTCTCGACTCTGAGGAATTGGCCGATGCCCGCAAGAAAGAGCTCTTGATTCCCCGCCGGGACGCCAGACAGCTTGGAGTTACCGCGGTTAAAGCCGTCAACGCGGGTTTCTACGTCTTACCCGACGGGTCTGAGGTGATGTGGAAAGACTTCGTTGACAATGCTAGAAAAGAGAAAGTCAGCATCAAGCCAAATGATCCGCTTCCAGACTATTTTCCCGACCAAAGTACAAAGACGCTGGTCCAGGTGACCAACCAAACGACAATGCAAGCGGCACTGCAAATGGTACAAAAGGGCGAAAAGCCTCTGGCCCTCAACTTTGCCAACGGTTACTCAGTGGGGGGAGGTTTTCTCGGTGGCTCTCGAGCGCAGGAAGAATGCTTGTGTCGATCCAGTGCCCTCTATGTCACCCTGAAAGGAGACGACATGTACAAGCACCACCAAAGACAGCCAGGCCCCAAAGTATCATCTTCTTGGGCGATTCTCTCTCCCAACGTCCCCGTATTTCGCACCGACGCCGGTAAAGAGCTCAGCGAACCCTGGTTATTGAGCATAGTGACTTGTGCAGCACCTCAGGCCCACAAAGCTAAGAATGCCAAGGAAGCAGAAAAGTTGCTCAAACAACGCATTCGCCGAGTTCTAGAGATTGCCGCGGCCTATGGGTACACATCTTTGGTGCTTGGTGCGTGGGGTTGTGGCGCGTTCGGTTGTGATCCTGTGCGCACCGCCCGTGATTTTCGCGAGTCTTTGGAGAATGAATTTGCAGGAGTCTTCACCAACATTGTCTTTGCCATTACCGATTGGTCCGAGGAGAGAATGTTTTTGGGCCCCTTCCGAGACGCTTTTGCTCCAGAAACAAAGGAACAATCATAGGCCCTCGCATAGACAAAATCTACTTCAACCATGCATCACAGCTGCCGTAGCTAGACGCCCAGCTGGGGTGTTCCCGCCTCAGCAATCAGCCCGACCGAAGCGGCGTGACGCTACACGACATTGACCGCCGCAACGCCCCATCCCCCAAGCCCGACTTGCGGATTTCGGTGCCGCCAATGCCTAACGATCTGGCTATAGTACTATTAGTCTATATTCTTTGTTTGATGCGGCAGTGATGCATTCGTAGATCACACATCTGCATAACGTATTCGTAGATAAACAACCACACTCTGAACGGCTCGTGTTCGATTTCTAGAGCGCGGGAGTGGATTCGATTCGATTCGAGTTGGATGTCGCTCACTTGACCGATTTCTCACTTTCCCCGGCATCGAGCCGCCTACCACCGTACAGGTACTGTACTCGTAACTCGTAACCGTAAATTTCTAAGAGCCAGCGCGGAGGACTGGCAAGTGAACCTCCGTTGTTGTCTAAACCGCAAACATCTTCTTGTCAAGTCCCTGCTCCAGTTGAGAAAGATGAGCATTCAAGTACGTGTCCGCGAGATAGCTATTTTGCTTTTGTTCTGGAAGAGAATATGTCATGCCGTGCCAAGATACCAGTGTGGTACCGTGCTGTACAGATTTCTTCCATCGGATGACATTCTCATACCGGTATGACATTCTCATAGAACAGATGAAACTAAGAAAGGTTTGGTTGCTTCCTCATTGTTGTGCTGTGGTCGCTGAGAACCCATCCAGCAGATCAACATGAGTCTGTGGCTTTCAAGCACTACCTTAATGCGGCCATCGGTGCCAGACTGGTTGGAATTATTGTGTCAACGTCTTTCTGACAACGATGAGACTCTGAAGACGGTGGAGATGACACACCAGAGGATTGATGATAACTGCGCCCGAGCCTTGGCAAAGGCCCTGGAAGAAAACGATGTCGTCAACGTTCTGATGATGTCCTGCTACAACATGGTAGACGATGGGGCTTTTTACCTAGGCGCAGTGCTGAGCAAGCATGTCAGCATCAAAAAACTTCAATTGAGGGACCTTCGCAACTCTCGCGAAGCAACCACTTTCTTCATGGCGTTGCAAAAGAACAGAACCATTGAAGAGCTAAGTTTGAGGCATTGTGTTCTCTGTTCTCAGAGTGCCAAGTTCCTCAAGGAATTCATGGCAAACAACACAGTTCTTCGAGAATTGAGGATTGTCGACACACAGATGACAGGAAGCACCAGCCTGCAATCGCTATGTGATGGTCTTGGTCAGATCCAGTCGAGTAAGAGGCTCTACCTGGTGAATAATGATCTAGATCGCCACGAGACACAATGCTTGAACCGTATTGCATCCAGTCAGGACTTACAGGAGATCTACATTTGTGAGAACCAGATTGGAGATGCAGGAGTATTGGCACTTTGCCAGGGTTTGAAGGATAATCAAAGCGTTTGCAAGCTTGATCTGCGGTCCAACGATATTGGCGTTGAGGGTGCCCTGGCTCTGCAAGAACTTGTCAAGCATACTAAGAGCTTGAAGGCTCTGTACCTGGCCAACAATGACCTTGGCAATGTTGGGACCGAAGCTTTGGTGTCAGGTTTGCAAGATGACGGCTGTGTTCTGGAAAGACTTGATATCAGTGAGAACAATATTGACTCAACCGGGGCCAAGGCCGTTGCCGGGATGCTGATGACGAATGGATCCATACAAGAGTTGAACTTGGCTTTCAACTCGATTGGTGACGAAGGAGCAGCCATGATTGCTGGTGCACTTGTTCACAACACAACAGTCACACTCTTGTCGCTAAAGAGAAACAGCATCTCCAACCAAGGAGCACTTGCCTTTGCAACCCAGCTGCCCAAGATGAGGGGGTTGAAGGAGCTCATAATGACCAAGAACTACATCGATCCATGCGGGGCCGCGAAACTACTGGACGGTTTGAAGAACAACATGGATTTGGAGTACCTCCATGTGGAAGAAAAGGTATCACAGCCAATCCTAAAAGAAATTGTTCATTGGATTCGTCTCAACAAGGCGGGTCGCCGGATCTTTCGTGGAAAAAACATCCCGCTCACTTTTTGGCCTTTTGTCCTGGCGAGAATCAACCAAGACACGGATGCCATCTTTCATTTCCTTTCAGAGAAGCCAGATGTATTCCAGCTACCATATGAAGCAAAAAGCACAAGGTGATACCAGCGAGTTTTGCAACTATCATGTCTATCTCGGCAGCACCCACACCGCCTTTCTTGCCATACATGCCTGTACATTGGGAACTTGGCACCGCGTAGAGTTGAACTAACTTATTGCTACTATATAGTTTATGTTTACTGTAATATGGGCCTGGTCGCTTCTGCGCTCAAGCTATGGTAGCTGCTATGCTAATCTCTTTACGGCTTCTCCCACTCCCATAGCTGCACGGTAGTCTACCGTACCGGTAGTACCGGCGGTACCGGTGGGTTGATTCCAAGGTTCCCGGGTTCTTCGCCAAGACAGAATAAGAATTGACAGCCTCGTTGGCTTTCGAAACGCCAATGCACAAAGAAGCAAAAGTTGCAACGTAACGGACAAACACCATGGCGTTCAGCGACCTCCTCAGCCATGACGATCATGATACTATGGCGAAAACCACAATAGTCCCCTTCTTGTCCGTGTATGAAATAAGAATTCTGGAATCTGCGGCTGAAAGAGCTATGGAGAATAACGAAACAACCACAATTCCAGAGACCAGTTCCACCTCCCCACCAAGCGATGGCGTGAAGCAAGAAATGAAACAGGATCCTTTGTGGATGGTAATTTACATCGCTGTGGGAGTGTGGATAGCCTACATGCTCTACAGATGTTTTCGATTTTGGCTCAGGCGCCGAAGAATACTGCGCAGCGAGAACGCTATGGGTCATCTCGGGGACCTGCAAATGCTACCTCAGTCAGAGGACTTTACCGATGCACCAAACCAGGATGAAGGCGACGTCGAGATAGATGAGAGCGAAAACGAATTATTGTAGCCCGACCAAGAGAGTCATGAATCCTCATTAGGAGCATTATTGCTCGTTATAAACTGGTTGTGCCACTGTCTGAAGCTCCAGGCCACGACCCCGGCGCTGTAGGTAGCCTCTAACATAGCACAGTGCCTTTTGCCCTCTGCCATTTCCGCAGCAATCACCCTGGATTTTTTTTTGCTGAAACTGAGCGGATCACCCTCAAGGTTTGCACTCTTCAAGATTTGAGCATGCAGATGGCGGTCACTCCTGACTCTTATGGCTGCTAACTCGAGTCTTATGGCTTAGTCTACTGGTTATGGCTGACGATCCCTTCAGACTTCTACATTTATTTTTGTATTGTAAACCACGCAAAGCGAAACGCCATGCTCCGGAACATGAACAACTCTTGTTCTGATGATCCCGTTACATACATGTAGACCAGGCACATAGGACGCGGCTGGAACAGGAATGTGGCTGGTTTGCGCTCGGAAAGGAACCAGGATCTAGCTAGCCATTGGAACAATTAGTGGTATGCCATGCCAAGGACTCCCAGCATGTATCCCGCCCGTTGGGCTTTTGCATCCCCAGCCGGCCCTACAAGATGCACTCGTGTAGGACTGCAAAAGACTAGGAGGAGAAATAGAATACTAGGAGGACCTTTTGCATGAGTGGGCTGTCTCGAGTATTCGGAGCCATCCAGCTCGTTTGCTGCAAAACCGAAGAGCGGCAGCGGTGCAAAGACGTACCGGTATAGTTCCGCACAGGTGCTCACATCGGATTGGTCCACAGCTTCAGAGGAACTATTCTTGGTACGGATAGCTACCAGGTACCACTACCCCTACGGACAAACGATTACCCCACGACAGCTCGTACAGGTCGTACCACCAGTGCACCGGCTGCCGACCTTGACCTCTGTGAGTTTCACCTCCGGATGCAAACGGTCTTGTAAAGCCACAGGACCGTTGATTCCCACTCCTGACAAGTTGGCAGGTTCGTTCAAGCTTGGCAATTGCAACATTGCAACCCAATCAATCAATGATCCGGAACCAGCAGGAGTTGTTGCTTTTGCCGTTGCGATGCCCCATTCCAACATCAGCGGGTCATGCCCGTTGCTCAAAGCATGCACCACCATCAACGACAGAGTTGGTCTTGCTTCCGATACGGTACGTAGCGGTACGGCAAGCGGCTGCTGGTACCAGGTACCGGACCATACGGGAGGAAATGCAAGATTGGGAATGATTGAGAGATTATAGAACATCTCTGCTGGCTTAATCCTTGGTCGCATCTGGGACTGGACAGGACTAAGTCAACTACCAGGTACTTGCTTGCATTGAAAGTCACTCGTCACTCGACCACTGAACGCATACAGCTTGACCGTTTTTTTTTCACACATGTCCGGTGGCATGCAGTTCACAGTGCTGAAATGGGCCTATTTGAAATGCACTCTACAGGTTGGTTCTCCAGTCTGAGGAAAAGCCATCCTGGAGTCACCTGAACCCTTTTGCACCATTGGGCAAAGGTCTTTCAGATGAGGGCAACCACCACCATCACGGCAGGAAGTTGTTCGCGGGTGAGATCATTAGCTCTGTCAACTGCTTCTTATCTTCAGCTAGGCTCCCGACAAATCGGTTTCTTCGTCCATTGAGTCTACATGTGAACGACACCTGTGTTTTCATGAGAAAATGGAGGTGGCAATCCCGTGGGATATTGCCATTTGGTTTTGCTGGCTGGTCCTCAGAAAACAAAAGATGAGCTGAGGTACAGCTGAGATTAGTTTGCTTAGGCAGATAATTACATAGGATCTTGCTTGGATTATTTTACTTCAGTGCATGAGAACGGCAGCACATTATGGAGCTGCCTGTAGCTAGCTAGGGTACTGTTCTGCGTAGGAACTCAACAACCAAGTATAGTCAGGATCAGCTTTTGGCTGAGGACAGAGAAACATTTGGAAACTTGGAAAGAGCAGCCACGAACTCATCCCCATGCCATGAGTTCAAAAACTATACATGTACTTTGCTCATGTATGTGGTGTAGACCATGAGTGTACAAGTAGACCTTTCTAGCAAAGTACTGGTAGGCCGACAGTGAAGCCAGCACCACAACAGCTACCAACTCAATGAGTCCCGCAAGAACCAGTCATTGAAGACGGACGACGTCCAGAAAGACAGACTATCAGCATACCAGCTTGTATGACTGTGCGACACTGTCTGCCTCTTTTACTAACCCCTTAACAAGCAAGAGGCTCTGGCTTTTCTTCCTACAAGTTCCGTGCGACCGCACCAGTAATGCATGCTGGTTCTACACTGGTTTTAGACAGCTTTTCAGACACAGAGAGGAGGTCTCCCTTGAAGTAGTGAGAATGCAAGCGCCGGTTCGTAGTGTCGAACACACGAGTGTTGAGGCCTCAAGAAAGTACTTTAAGCAGAGCTTCGTATCATTAAGTGAATTGTCCCCGGTATTGGTACTATGTTTACCATAACCATTTTACTCTCCAAAAAGATAGCTAAATTACTCGAACTGTGTATCACGGTCTTAATACACTTAAGCCCATCTTTGTTGAGTCTCACATGCAACAGCGACAGGGAAGTCAGCGCAGGTGAAAGAGGTCTTGTACTCAGCGTGTTGTGTTCTATTTGTTTTTGTATTTCACCCCCTTTTATTCTCCCCTCTTTGGTGCTGATCATCCTTACCAATCCGCTATTGCACCTAGTCTTTGGGGAGAGTGACTACTTTTTCGTTGATTTTGGAGCCATGTGGGTTTCAACATGACTTGACGTAGAACACTACTGGTACTGAATTGACCACAGTCGAAATCACCGGTTTTTGACCCATTTCCTCTGCCTCTTTCATTTTCAGCACATCACACACCCACAAAAGCGCTAAAATTTTTCACAACAACAGCAACCCGATACACTGAATACAACGACTACAAGCTAATAGGGACCACAGACCAACAACCACCAACACACTCCTAGTACAATGAGCAACAATAAGGATGACAAGGGCAGCAAGCCCCCCCCTTCTTTCAATGCTAGTGCGGATATGTTTAGCCATGGAATTAGCCTTAACATGGACGACGATATTGGAGAGGAGCACACCCGTCGTGTGGGCTTCAACCCTAGTTTCGCCCCCACCAACATCAGCTTCGAGCCACCTCCGATGGCCCCTATGCTCTCTCCAGGCATGGGATTGGGAGGCCCAGGCGGTGCCTTTAGCACAGCCCAATCTAAGACAGCTGTAATGAGCACTGGTCGACCGGCGAAGTTCCAATGGCTATTGTCGGATGCTCCAACACTGCCTGAGTTTCACCCACTGGAACGCACTGCAGTCTTTGTTCCCAGCACAGATGCCTCTGCTGTTTCAGGGCGCATCAGTGATGTACTCCGAGACCGCTCTATCGAGGCCTCCTTTGATGACACAAAGGGACGAGCACGATGTGTGTCCGCTGACGGTGTTGACTTCCGAGTTCGACTGTATCGAGGAAGAGGTCAATACAAGCACGGAATCATTGTAGAGGTCCAACGACGATTTGGAACCTCCATCAATTTCCACAGCGATACCAAGGCCATCTTGGATTCTGCTGAGGGAAAGACACCCGAGAAGCCACCTGCCAAGCCAGCCACACTGCCGCTTGGTCCACAAGATGACAACTACAGCCCAAGCGCTGGGTCTTCGCTTGGTATGGTTGCTCGTATGCTTAACTTCCCTGGGTATGACGCACAGTACCTTGCACTGCAGACACTGACGTCTCTCACAGATCCAGCAAAGATGGGTTCCGCAACTGCAAAAGCCGTTTCCGCAGAGCTCATGAGCAACACCACCAACGACGTTGGCGCCAAGCTTCTCATGCTCATCCTTTCCTCTCCCAAGCCACAAGACGAGACATTTGACCAACGAGTAATGGCTATGGGTGTTCTCGCTAATGTACTACAAGTTGTTTCTGGCAATGTCCCCGACAGTGTCAAGATGCAACTACGTGATGTCATGAAGCAAGACCTTCGAAAAGCAGAGTCCAACCCTCGACTGGCAGCAATCGCAGCACGATGCATTGAGCATCTGATCGTCAGTGACCCCAATGCAAGAGATATCTACCTTGATGCGCTCGAGGTTGCATATCAAGTTGGTAACGATAGACACGCCGGTCTGATGCGACAAGCGGAGCGTTGCCTAGAAAAGATTGGCGCACGATGAACGAAGAAGGGGTGTTGAATAAAATGATAGAGGTCCCTGTGGTGTCCATTATTTCATAGGAGCTTAAATATTAGTCTGCGTATTCTGTGAATAGCAACAACCGATCCTCTTGTTGCCTCTTCTGGATAGTTAGGTAGCCGCATGAACGCCATGGTCAACTAGGCTGCTGGAGTACACCTCCGGAGCACAAGAGGAAGGGTACGGTACAGTAGATACAGCGGCTGCGGAGAAATCTCCGCAGCTCATCGGAAGCGAGGTCTCCTCCGTCCGTCCGCAGGTGCCCCCTAAAGCCACGGTTCTCGAATCCCAAAGTCGGTCTTGCCGTAGCCAGTCCCAGATTCGGCCATCGACCCAGCAAAAGCGAGAACAAATTGAAATACTAGTACTAGTACCCTGTAATTGATGACCTTATCCAAAAGGCAACCATGATTGAGTACACTTTGTTCTATAGTCAAATAGTCGATATTTACAGTGGCAAGCACTCACTGGTACACATGTACACATGTGCTCCACCTATGCAGTCATCCGAACAGCGTTGCGGTGAGGAAGCAGCAGACTGGCAGCAATTTGTCCGCTTTCGTCGGCGAGCCAGCGCAACTGTGAATCAGAGCGCATGAATTCAGAGTCCAAGAATAAAAAGTTTGGACATTGTATAGTTCTCGGAAACCATTTGAGAAGGGCACGAGCGAAGTGTTCCACTGAAGAACCTTGATGAAGAAAGTGGCAGATGTCAGCCGAACTCGAATGACATCATAAAAGGGTATGAAAGGAGAAGTAAGACTGTAGCCAGTCAGTCGAGTCAGGGAAAGCAAAGGCAGCAGAAATGCCTTACACTCGTTCAACCGGTATCGCACATGTGTCTACGTTTTCAAAGTATGCATAGAACTGGTCGAGTGCAATACACGGCTCTTAGCCTTATTCGCGACTCGATCCTAGATAGGGTTTGAGTTCGACTCATGACTGAGTCTCTCGTGAATAGTCATTTGAGACAGGGTTCTCAATGACCGCTCTAGTCATACTAGGTTGATGATGAAACATCGCTCTAGATATTTAGCCAGCGTTGAGTACTTCCACGCTACTAGATCCATGCTAGACAAATCTTCCACACGTTCCGTTTTAGGATCGTGGAGATACGTAGGATTACTACCGCAACCTACTCTATCACACTTTATAGTCTCCCGCGGGAGACCAGATCTACGATCCTTTGATGGTGATCTCGTGTCCCTCATCAATACAATGTCAACGATACCGCTCCGACATGCTACCGCCAATGGCGACACAGTCTACCAGACTTGGAACATAAGGTATTTACACCTATACAAGGCCTGATCCCCTTGTAGGATTGCCATCGTGCGACGCACATGTCTACATCCAATCTCCGGAGAGTGCCCCGCACTTTAATTCATATGTTCTCCTTGTCCGACTGCTGTCGCGCCTTCTGTGACCCTTGTCAGGGGGCGAATGCAATACACGGCTCTTAGCCTTATTCGCGACTCGATCCTAGATAGGGTTTGAGTTCGACTCATGACTGAGTCTCTCGTGAATAGTCATTGGAGACAGGGTTCTCAATGACCGCTCTAGTCATACTAGGTTGATGATGAAACATCGCTCTAGATATTTAGCCAGCGTGGAGTACGATTCCAACGCTACTAGATCCATGTAGACGAATCTTCCACGCGTTTCCGTTTTAGGATCGTGGGATACGTAGGATTACTACGCAACCTACTCTATCACACTTTATATTCCCGCGCGGGAGACCAGATCTACGATCTTTGATGTGATCTCTCTCGTTGATTAGTTTCATAGCTTTCTAATCTCTCATAACTTTCATTCTCTCAAACACAAAACACTCGAAAGATCTTTACACTAGCTTTTAGCGTAGTGCATTTTGTTAACAAACACAATAGCTTTCACTACCCTCAACCTATTCCTTCACCATGAAGATTGCTCAAGGAAAGCATGCGTTCAGCAACTTCGAAAAACAGTTGCGTGACAACCCATTCTTCCTCGTCGACAATGACGAAGACACGAGATCACGATACTCGTGCAACCATTGCAAACTCGCAACCATGTTGCCAAGCGCAAATCAGAAGACTCTGATAACGAGGACAACTCCTCTATCGATTTCAATCACTTGGATGGAGAAGATCTCCATCTGAGGATTAGGCCAGGATGATGACTACACGGAACCATGTTCCGATTCTCATACCAAGTGAGAAGATATCTCACTAACTAGTAAACAAGAATTGTTTGCAACCGATGAAACTCTACGGCAAATTAGATGATTGCCTAGAAAGCTGCTCAACTAGACTCCTGATGATCTATTTAGCATGTTAACCTCGTCCGTGGCCAACCACCTCGTAACGTCGCAAGACAAGAGACCTCAAAGCTATGTCATGTTAGATTTAACAAGCGAGAAAAAGGGAAACCAAAACCCGTTACACTCCGTTGCTTGCTGGATACAGGAGCATCCGGAACTTTGATTGCTCAAACTCGATGAGATCCAGTCAGGGTAGATGCACAAAGAGCTGGCTGGGAATGGATAGCTCTGCTTGGAGCTTCACTCCTCTGACAGTGGGAATGGGCCAGCCACAAAGCTGGCTGCCACTGTTATTCAATCTCCACAGCGATGATTGAACAACTTACTCTTTGCTTGGCACAATCCACACAGGAAGGCTTAACTTGGGGAAACTAGTGCTACTGAGGCTGTATCTGTCACTATCCTTTCATTACTTCTTCTTCTTTAAACTATATATAAACAACTGAAATAATCCTCGCCAGCACTCAGCCATGCAGCTTTGGCTCTCTTTGCATCTCATTTGGCTGGTGCTGGCAAGCTAATTTCTATATTGGTCTGGCTGAAGAACTGCATCATCCTGGGGTATATAGAGTTCCTCAGCTATTTCTGTATTGCCAGATGGCTGCACTGCTGACCTACTGTTGGAGTATACAAATGTCACAGCATTCTTCCACCTGGCTAAACCGGCACAGCTGCTTCGCACCACAATGGGAGTTCACGTGGATTTCCACCATCGCTCCCCACCATTGATTTGTCCATGGTGGTGTCCAGAGATCAGCTGTGTCTCCTGCCAGAACAGAACTGCCTTCAGGATGGGCCATATCTGGGAGTAACCCAGTGTTTCGTCAGGATGTCTGCGGGGTTGATCGCTCCCGGTAGATGATGAAACGAGATGGTCCCTGCAGCAATGGCTTCTCTGACGAAGTGGTAGGGAGGGCGTGATGTCTTTTCTTGAGGGCGAATGGGGCTGGGTGGAACTTGTCACCACAGACCCATTGTCGCCAAACATGTATGTTGGCCCCTTTACCTCCACACCAAGGTACCTGAGTGTACTCTGGCTGCAATGGCCTGTTGGGTGGCACCCTAGCAGCAACGAACTCAGAGCCGTATGTGGCTGCTTCCACAGTGCTTGCTTCTTGCAGTACCATTCGAATGGGGTCTGGTTCACATAGTGCAGTACACCAGTGACTGCCTTGCCATTGACCCAATCGTGGTATAGGTTTGCATCCACATAGGTCGTCAATACTACCGGCTTGCCCTTCGGCTGTGGGGCATCTACTGGGAGTTCCTCCTGTGCCTCCCCATAGACCGTCCTTGTCCAGTCGTAGGTTCGGTATTCCAGTTGGGAGTAGTCTGGCTCGTTGGTGCGGATCCTGATCCCTGCCTGGTTCATCTTGACCAAGAATCCAGTGATCCTCTTGAGTCTTTCAGGTGCCCCACTCTGGGTGCCACCCTGAGGACGACTGCAATACACGGCTCTTAGCCTTATTCGCGACTCGATCCTAGATCGGGTTTGAGTTCGACTCATGACGTATCTTCGTGAATATCATTTGAGACAGGGTTCTCAATGACCGCTCTAGTCATACTAGGTTGATGATGAAACATCGCTCTAGATATTTAGCCAGCGTGGAGTACTTCCACGCTAGATAATGTAGACGAATCTTCCACGCGTTCCGTTTTGGATCGTGGAGATACGTAGGATTCTACCGCAACCTACTCTATCACACACTTAAGTCTCCCGCGGAGCAGATCTACGATCTTTGATTGTGATCTCTCTCGTTGATTAGTTTTCATAGCTTTCTAATCTCTCTCATAACTTTCATTCTCTCAAACCAAACACTCGAAAGATCTTTACACTAGCTTTTAGCGTTGCATTTTGTTAACAAACACAATAGCTTTCACTACCCTCAACCTATTCCTCACCATGAAGATTGCCCAAAGATCGCTTACAGCACTTCGAGCAGTGCGTGACAAACCCATTCTTCCTCTCATCGACTGACGAAGACACCGAAATCGACGATTCTCGCACACCACTGCAAACTTCCCACTGTTCCAGCAGATGCTAACAGCCGCCAAGTAACTTCAAGTACCAAATCATCAATGGATCTGAGACTCCACGTACGACCATCAAGTGGGCTGGACGCAAGGAGAAGGTTTTCGTTGGGCTCGCCATTGCTACGACTACCGATAAACATAACCTCCTCAAGGAGATGACTTCTAGATCCGCCAAGAGCAGTTACGAAACTAACTGTGCAGGCCATCGTG
Organism: Seminavis robusta; assembly: GCA_903772945.1. Classification (NCBI taxonomy): domain Eukaryota; phylum Bacillariophyta; class Bacillariophyceae; order Naviculales; family Naviculaceae; genus Seminavis; species Seminavis robusta. The sequence goes on from CAICTM010000758.1 coordinate 48,652, forward strand.
AAATACCTTGGAATGCCTTGCGCCAGGTTGCAGTCAACGGCATTCCCCCACGCGACATACGTGGTGGTAAAGACGAAGCCACTTTCCAAGCATGTTTCCAGAATGCCTGGGACGGAGCAGCTCAGCTTGCTTTGGACGACTCTGACATTACGTTCGGCATAATGCCTGTGTCGAAGCGATCTGTCCCTACAGTTTTGAAAAGACAGAAAGCTTCATGGCCCGCAAGATGCGTAAGCCTGCTGATATGTCTAATCGGGCTTATGTCAACAACCACAGTCGGATGAACACCGATGAACTTCCTCGTCTACCCACTTTTGGACCCAACCAAACGCTGAACCATGACGAAGTCATTGACATTGTTTGTCATGGAATTCACGCTCGTGGATGAAGAAGATGACGAACACGACTTCGATCATTTCTCAGCTCATATCGGAGAAAACATTGGAATCTGCGAACGAATGGAATAATCCGAAGACTTTGACAAGAAAGGCAGTGATGCCAAGCAAGCTCTTGCGAAGAAGAACACGTAAGAGTACAAAGTCTACTCGCCACGATCACTCTTCAAGAACGAAGGAAAGTGTTGTGACTACCACGAGTCCAGACCTCACAACACTGCTGACTGCTTGACTCTGAAGAATGCATCGCAAGTCTCAGTCTCGTCTGATAACGATAACAAGCCAGCGTACAACAAGAACAAGCTTTGGAAACGCAAGTCCGACGACGCCAAGTCCTACACCAAGAAGGAAATCTCTGTCCTCATGAAGAAGGCTTCCAACGCTGCGGTCAAGGCTGATCGTTTCAATCGAAGAAAGCGGAATGCAACCCATGTTGCCAAGCGCAAGTCAGACGACTACGACAATGAGGACGACTCCGCTGTTGGATCAATCAACATGAAGGACAAGAAGATGGCTGCTGTCGACAAGGCGCCTGCCGAATTCGACTTCAATCAATCAGATGGAGAAATCTCCGTCAGAGGATTCAGGCCAGGATGATGATTCTTCGGAACCATGTTCCGATTCTCATACCTAAGTGATGAAAATATCTCACAAAATAGTAAACAAGAATTGTTTGCAACTAACGAAGTCTCAGGCAAATTAGATAATTGACTAGAAACTACTCAACTAGAAACTAACGATCTGTTCAGCATAGTTAACTTAGTCCATGGCATCACT
>CAICTM010000759.1:0-49778 GCA_903772945.1 Seminavis robusta
GTGTGCTGGACCTTCAGCTTGCCTCCGGTACTCTTCACTGTAATTGGACGATCGGCTTTCCTGATGTCGGTAACCATGTCTTTATTACAGAATAGATCCAACGTGGACTGGTTGTCCAGTAGCTGGATCTCTCTCATATCTATGTCGTCCAATCCTTTTGTGTGGGCGACTATGCCTTGTTGAGTCGGTTTCTTCGTTTCCGTCTTCGTTCCGTCCGCGAATAGCGGTACGTCGAACGTAACGAAACCTTTTTCGACTTTCTCTTCATCTGACTGCGTGATGTCAGAGTCGGCATCATCCTGTTCTTCCTCCAGGGTTGTCAATGCTGTCGTCATTTTATCTTGCAGTTTGCTGATAGTAGCTAGGGTTCTCCTTTGAACGCTACTAGAGCTTTTCTTGCTCGACGTGCTTGACTTGCTACGCTTGCTCGACCTAGACTTGTCATCGTCGTCTTTGTCTTTATCTTTGTCTTTATCTTTGTCTTTATCTTTGTCAGGACAGTGCGAGGCTGGATGTCCTTTATCGTGGCAGGAAAAGCATTCTTTCTCTTTCCAGTATTCTTTATCATAGCTCGCGTTTCCGCGGCCTTTTCCTCTGCCACCACCCCGTCCTCTCCCGCCTTGTGCTGTCTGAGCAAAGGAGCTTCCGTGGGAAGTGGACTGTCGTGGGGTGTTACTCTTGGTGTGTTTGTCCAAAAGGTGTAATACCTCATGTAACGTGTGGGGATAGTTATCAGTGCCTTTGGCAAAGTCGTCCCTCAGGTTCTGTTTAAGCTTGGTATTTTCGGCTGAACTATTTGTTAAGAAGATATAACTATAGTACCGTTCCTCTGCGTATGCCGAGACTGTCTTCTGGTCTTCGACTCCCAGGTCAGCGTATTCTGTGTCTGGGTGGAGTAGGTTGGCCGTATGCAGCAGCGCTGCGTCGTGTAGCTTGGAAATACCCACGGATTTTGCAATGTCCCGTTTCGTGGTAAATTGCTCGTGGTATTCGGAAGCGGTAAGGCTCCCTTGGTGGAAATTCAACAGTTGTTTTTCCAGTTGGAATAATGTGTGGTACACAAAATTATCATCGGTCTGGGCCATGATCGTCTTGTGGATCATTTTTCGTAGCTCCAGTGGGTCGCATCTTAACAGGACGTCATCGAAGTCCGTGTTCTGCTTCATCTTGTCCTTTAATAGTCGGGTGCACTGCCCTAGGATCAAGTTGAAGGCTTTGCCTCTATTTTCTTGTAGTTTTGCCAACCTCGTAAGGTGGGTCTTCATTAGCCCTCCATACTCTGCTTTCTCGAGTCCCCGGAGTTCCTCTTCCGGTGGGTCGGCTATGGCTGCCGTAAGGTCGGCTATTTCATTAACGAGTTTTGCTTTTTCTATCGTTAGTGTGCGTAGGCTACCGAGAGTCGGGTCATTGGTGACTGCGGTTATCTCTGATTCTAGTAGCCGTAGGCTTTCTTGGGTTGCCGTTTGGAGACGAAGGTTGTTCTGTTCACGTCGTTCCGCGGCTGCGTCAAGCCTGTTCCGGGTCTCCTCTGAGTACACCGGTGCTACCAACACTGTCTGTTTCAGGTTGCGTAGCTCATTGCTCATGTCGTCACCCATCGTTTGTCCAACGTGGAGGACGATCTTCTCCCATGTGCGTATCATCTGGTCTGCCGTTCCAGATCCAGTTGTACCGAAGTTAAACACATGTTGGTCGAGGGCTTTGCATGAACCTTTCTGCTGGTTCGACGATGGGTTGGTTCTTCCATGCCCTCGTGCTTTGCCGCCTCCTCGGCCACCTCGTCCTTTACCTCTACCGCTCATTGTCTATGCTACGGTAGGTGGACTATTTCAATTCGTTGTTTTTTGATTGACTAGCTCTTTTAATTTAAGTTCTCGTCCGACTACTTATTCGTCTTATGGCTATGGGGCGATAAACTTCAAATTATACTCCTGGCTAGGGAGTGTTAAATCTATTTACTAAAGATCTTGCAGGGAGGGAACGATTGCTTCACACACTGTGCGGTCGTTTCCACTCCGAACCCGTTTCTTTGTATTGTTGATTCCTTGTTGGGTGCCTTTCCTTTGGCCCCTGCGCTGGCACTATGGCTTTCGCGCTTGTTGTTGGCTCTGACAGTTCCGGCTGGATGCTGTCGGCTCTCCTGACTGTGTCGTCGTCGACTGCAGTCTCCTATCGGCACGACGATCCTCGGTCGTCCGATCTTGCTCTCGTTGCGTCGTCGCGATCGGCGATCGGCCGATACTCGCTCCTCTTCCTGCTACCGATTGACTGCTTCGATAGGCTCCTCTTCGCTATTTCGCTTCTTCGCTTCGACGTCGATAGTAGACCGCTTTTTCAGTAGTATGTTAGTTGCTCTAAGGTCTCTTCTAGTTTACTTGCTATTGAGATACTACTGAAAAAGTGGGTGGGTTACCAGTTTTGCTACTGGCATCAAATTCTAGTACAGAGGTACAGGTTGAATCCCTAATCGCGAATCCCCAACAGTCAAGTCTTGGTACGAACAATAGATTTAAAGATTAATACCGTTTATGTAAGGTCAAAACTTGTTGTGACTGATGGCAGTTACGTCAATCGCCACCTAAATCTTTTATTTGCGTGTGCGAGGGGGTATTTTTGCTTCCAACCAACAGGAAAGGTAGTGCTTCAGGACCATTCGACGGTCTTCGCTCAGGCTTTAAAAACGGCCACAACTGACTAATGTCCTGGTTCTCGATAAGGGGATGTTAAGATTTAAGGGGATGTTTAAGGGGATGTTGAGTATTTGAGGGGTTGTTGTTAAGGGGTTGTTTATTTAAGGGGATGTTTGTGTGTGATAAGGGGATGTTGTATGGCATTTCAATGAAGGCTTAAGGGGTTGTTTCGAGGATATAAGGGGATGTTGTTAAGGGGTTGTTTTTTAAGGGGTTGTTTAAGGGGATGTTGAAGATTTAGGGGGTTGCTAAGGGGATGTTTAAGGGGATGTTTTAAACGGTCCTCAGTCGTGGCAATTTCAAGCTTTTTTTTAAATCCTGAGTTTAAACCGTACGACGGTCCAGTACCAGATGCCGCCTTTTTTAACAAATGGGGGGGGGGTTAGCAAAGAACGGGGAGGGCCACCTCTAAAAGCCAGCAGGGTGACTTAGGTTTCAGGAAGATAATGTATTGAGGGCCAACACCCTTTGCTGGATCTGCGGAGACACAGCTGTTTTGTGAAAGTGGCTCGGTTTTGTCCTGATACAACACAAAGACACAAGTATGTGAAAGACAGATCGTATCCTTGTTTAATTTCAGTCTGCTCAGCCTTCTTATAACCGGTAAAGATCGTTCAATCGTCACCGGGGGAGTTTACTGGTTTGGGAGCCTGATATTTGTGTTCGTCTCAGAAAGTTACTCGTGGGATCTCCATAAACTTACTTACTTCAGCCACCTTTTGCTTTATCGAGGACTAGCTAGAGCTGGCAGGTTTCGATGATATTTCATGAGTAGTACGGTCTTGATCCGTCAAATGGCCACAAAAGGGCTAGAACCCGTTTCACACTATTAACGTGGCACTGGCAATCACCAGATCAGACTCATACAAGTAATCCTCAGCTACCTTGTTTGGCTCAATTATGAATCGAATCGATTACTGGTAGACCTTATTATTGCAATTGCTCAAGGTTTTTGCAGCTGATATTCCGGCCTGTCACATCGAGCAGAGTCGAGTCGAAACAGTTGAAAACAGTCGAATATGTAGAAAAACGTTCCGGCTGATTGAAGACGAGGTCAGTCGTGCAAATCCGAGGCAAAGCCGAGGGTGCACGGCTGACCGTGGTCGCAAGGGCGAGGATGGAGGCCAGATTGAGGCGCGAAAGAAGGAAGGCCGAAAGGCCTGGAAGAGCGACAAGATCGCAGCCGACATTCGAGACCGACAAGAGGCAGGGACGTCATTTGTATGTAATCTGTCCAATCCGTTTCCGAGGAGACACCGGAGCACCATGGTCGGCATTTATTTGATTTGTTGTTGTTGCTTTGTTGTTGGTGTTGGTGCAGTGCCCATTTTACCACTGAAACACGACTGTGTACAAATTTCAACGGCTACTCTGGAGTACCACATTTCTTCATAATTTGAAACGGCTTTCGTACAGTATTTTGTAGAGTACATAAATCCGGTGAAGGAAGTTTTCAATCTCTTTCCATGATTCGGACTGTGACAGTTAAGTAGTCCTTTATAATCCACGAAGGAGAAGCTTTCCGGCAGTAGAATTAAAACTCCTATCTTGCCATAACGCTCTTCAAAATTTAACTAGGTAAATCTAGTGACTTTATTTCCTGTTAGTATTGTACTCTTAGAGCCAGTCCAGACGTCGTATCCAAGTATCCAAAATCAAAGATCGAAGTTTTCATATAAACTTGGAATTCTAGTACAAGTTCGCTACCTAATCCACACTACGAAAGAACAAATCCAAGTTTCGAAATCCAAGTTAGCTGTTGAAATTGGCTCAGCATTGGCATCAAGTCGCACAACACATGATACGCTTACCTTCCCTCACACTTGTAGTTTGTATACGTAAACTAGCACAATTCAATGACATGTACCTCCACAGTCTTCTTCTTCTCCTGTTGCTGTTCAAAGCAGTTGTGGCCACCACTGGTAGTAACAATGGTGGTGGCTCTCGTAAACGTCTCAAGCGATTGCTTGGATTCACCGCTGTTCTCCTCGAAATCGATGCTTGCCTGTTTGGTACCCACGTAGGAGGTAGGCATGACACTCCTCCAATCAAGCGGACAAGGAAGCAAGTTCATTTGATCTTCAAGGAAATGGGAGAGATTTATGTTAGACGTGCCTTTCGAATGAATGCAGAAGATTTTTGGCACTTGCATGACTTACTGAAGCGGCATCTCCGTGGAAAGGTACACCTTACTCGGTCTAACAGGAAGAGAAAGAATGGTGCTGTAAATGGTCTCATTTCCAGTTCCATTCGCTTGAGTGTTGCCCTTCGATACTTTGCTGGTGGCGCTGCATATGACATTGCTGTTCTTCACGGCATAAGTCACTCCTCTGTGTATGAGTCAATCTGGATGGTAGTGGACGCAGTGAATAAGACAAAAGATCATCCTCAACTCGCCATTGTCTTCCCAAAAGAACACTCACAACAGTTTGCCATTGCCCAGGGATTTAAGAAATCCAGCGAGATCGGAATAGACTGTTGTGTTGGCGCTGGAGATGGGATGTTGTTATGGACAGAGAAGCCTCACCAGTTAGACTGTGACATTGCCAACGTTGCGCCAAAGAGGTTCCTCTGTGGCAGAAAGCACAAGTTTGGGTTGAACTTACAAGGTTTCTGTGATCACGAAAAGAGATTTACCTCTGTTGCCATCAACCATCCAGCCGCGACATCTGACTATCTTTCCTTCTCTACCAGCACCTTTCACCACCAATTGGAGAATGGCTTATTGCATAAGGACTTGTGTTTGTTTGGCGACAATGCATATGTCAACACTCCCTATATGGCAACGCCTTACAGGAATGTTGGATCAGGACCAAAAGACGCATACAATTTTTACCACTCCCAGCTGCGCATCAAGATTGAATGTACCTTTGGGATCCTCGTCAATAGATGGGGAATCTTGAGAAGGCCACTGTCAGCTTCAATGGGCTTGAAGAAGGTCACGTCCTTGACAATCGCGCTGTGCAGACTTCACAACTATTGCATTAACCGCCGACTTGGTGAAGATGGAGTGCCCGAATCATTGGCACAGGACACTTTTGAGATTGAATCCAGAGGAGGGATACCGTTGGTGAGGACATGGTTGAATGATAGCTCTCCAGAGCAGTTGTTACATGGAGGGGAACACTTTGATGATGTCGACCGAAATCATAGAAGACAAGAAGAACGTGAATATAGAAGACAAACAGAGATGTTGCCACGGGAGAAGATTCTCCAGATAGTGGACGATTGGAGTGTACAGAGACCAAGACCTGAAGGATGGGCGCGAATGGATTAATAACAGACATAATGTGTTAGTTGAGGTTGTTGCTGGCAGCTGGACGTTCTTCTTCTTACCTAGTCTGTCTCGGTACTCCCATCAGGTTCAGCGGACGTCTTCTTCTTTGCTTTCTTCACTTCATATGTCCTTTTACGACGCTTCAGCCCCTTGACAATGTCTTCTTGTTCCGCGATACTCTCTTGCCAGATTTCCTTTTCTTCTTGGGTGTCAGCTTTCACTTTCGCGATCTTGGACTTGGTAAGCTCTCTGTTTGCGTTGGTCAGGTTCTCGATGACAGCTTGATAAGACAGTTCCACTTGGGAGTTGCTGAGGGACTTGCGTAGCTGTTTCAACTCTGGGTCATCCTTGCCCTTTCTACCTTTGGATTCGGACGTATTGGTAGCCACCTTGTCACCAGTGCCCCCAACGTCATCACTCAACCGAGTAACAACACAGCTGAGATTGCCGTGCTTGTCTGCAAGGTACCACAAATAGAGATGAAAGGACCTGTGACCAAGTCTCTCAATGCAATATTCACTCCTGTTATCTCCAGCGAGAAGACGCTCCTCCGTTAAATGACCAAACTGTCTTGCCGGTTCTTCAGCCTCTTCTTCTTCTTCATGATCCACTTGTCCGTAGCCGTTTCCACTCCTCTCCCAGGCATTAACTATCTTGTTGGTCTTGAGCTTTGCCTGATTCCATTGCTTCTTGATGAAATCCGCAGTGACTTTACCAGGACAGTCAGTGGAATAAATGTCATGTTCGATGGTAAAATCAGGGTGAAGGTCAGGCATGGCTTCGCTGTTGGCAACCCAGAAGTCATCGTTGTATTTATTAGCGAGAGCCTCAAAGAAAGTCATGGGACGATCATCGCTATTCCTGGCATCCAACTCTTGACGTTCGAGGACACTCCCTTCCTCAATCAAATATTTGCGAACATCATCATGGTGGGCAGCCAAAATCATGCGAAGGTTTGGCTCGAGCTTGTTGCGCCAAGGTTCATTGCCATCCTTGTCTGCCGTTGTCTCTGAATCTTTGCCAACCGCCTTCTCATGCAAGTGGTTCTTCGTGGCAGTGCAGTAAGCATTCTCAGTCTGGCGAAGGAAAGGGATGCAAGCTTCATCCTTGATGGGATTATCTTGGAGCCATTTGACAAGCCTTCCTTGCTTCCAGTTACTTGGGCGCACCTTGCTTCTCCCAGTCAGTTCCATTTGGTTACCACGCCGAACCACCTCTTTTGCAAGAACAGCATTCTGTACCTTGAGTTTGGTTTGATTCTTCTTGGGCATCTTGCAATAGGGCTCTACAGTCAAGTCTCCAAGCTTGCGTTCCCCATCCTCTGACTCCAAGCCAATGCACAAACAGAAGAGCATGGCCTTGTCATTGCCTGATTGCTCATATTGTTGGCGAGCGGTCAAAAAAGGATCATTGTTGGTCTGCTTTTCTGAGGAAGAGTCTGAAGCTTCCGGTGGGGCTCTGGGTGGCACAGTTCCAGCAGCAGAAGCATCAACAGTATCAACCTGCCATGGCTCTCCAACAGAAGAGTCTCTAGCATGCTCCTCATCACTAGCAGAGGAGGCTTCAGCAGCGGAAGGATTGGTCATGGTGATGGTGGAAGAAAGAGTGAAAATAGCAAAAGCAATGGACTCTCCTAACACTGTAAGCGAGCGATTTCCCATTCAACTGATAGCAACAATACACAAATAGACTGGCTAACTCTATCTAAATATCTGCTATGGTGTTATCCTAATGATGCATGCTGGTCTAGCACATGGTTGATCTAGACTGATTGCGAGGACGTAAACCATGCCAAAATCGCCGATGTACGATTTTTTCCAGTTCAAACACGGGATAGAGTTTGGGATTGAGAAACTTGGACCCAAACTTGGATTTCCCGAGCTGGTCACTTGGATTTGGCTAGTGCCCAGGGGGTTCGATTTGGGTTCCTGGTCAGTCACGATTTCAGGTTTTGAACTGGAAAAAACTTCGATTCTTCGATTTTTGGACTTCGATTGCATGTGTGTCGAACTACGTCTGGACTGGCTCTTAGTGAAAACCGAGGAAACGGGCGGACAGATTATTATGACAAATCGATGTGGCTGGCAGGAGATGGAACACGCAGGCCGGCTGCAGGCTGGATTATCAACTCCCGAGAGAGAGCGCTTTCCGAAACTAGCTAGCTGCGAGTAGTACAGTACACGTACATGTACACGTCGTGGGCTTGACCAATGCCAAGGAGAAAAGTGGTGAAATCGTACTGTATGACTCTCCTCTCCTCCCCCCTCTCTCCTCTACTAGTAGTGTTACGGTAGTAATCGGAATACAGATCAGCCTTGAACTGGCAGTGCTCACATTGATAGCTCGATTGCTTGCTCCAGAGAAGGAGGACAAGCCGTGAAAAAGAGAATGCGCTGGCAACAAAAGCGAAGCAGGGGGTTCGCTCCAGTGCTGGACCAGCCGCAAGGAAAAGAAAGGGACGATCTGGGCAATCCTACCCTCAGCTAGTGACGAAGAAATCAAGAGTCACTTGAAGGACGCTCGCTCACTAACTGGTAAGATCGTTACTTGGTCTAGCTAGTGCTAGGCTTAGCTAGTACTAGCGTCGCTCAATTACTCGAGGCTGAAACCTTGCTGGATGGTTGGCTGATTGATTCCCTAGCTGCTTCCTTTATGCAATAATCAGCCAAGGATAATAACGCCAAACCGAGCGGGAGGCTGCCTGTTGGCGACTGGGTTGTCGACATTGGTGCAATTTGGGTGATGCGCTTGGAGCCCAGGATGAAACATCTTCGAAACGATGTGCGTAACGGTTCCCGTGCTCGATTCACCAATTCCAAAGTAGTCCTGTCCCACAAGTTAGACTGCCGCCAGTCACAGATGTTTGGATGGATGTGCGGTGTGCTGTATGCGGATATCTTCCCAACTCAATCTTGACTCCCGTTATCTGGTTGTGTAGAGAACAATTGCCCAACAACGCTGGCAACTATAGCGTTAAGTTGGTTCCGGATGATGTGGGCGTCTTTGTGCTCCCCTGGCATCCTCAACTTACCAGCATGTCCAAAGGTATCACCCATGGTTACTAGTAGTCTACTACATGTAGCTAGTACTCGCTTTTCCAGCTCAATCGTCACTGGGACACTGGAACACGGGAACTTGAGTTGCTTGTTGGAGCTAAGCCTCAATTGCTATCTATCAGCTTATCTATCAGCTATCAGCACATCAGCACGGATTCAGCACCCATGGTATTAATACTAGTGATGTGCAAATATGTGTATTGAGATTTTGGATACGTATTATACGTATTATACGTTTAATACGGCGTATTATACGTATTGGACTTTGAGTCATGATCTACTGTTGACTCATCTACTTGCAGTACTCATGCCTGCTCCAGTGGTTCTCACCACTTTTCTCACACCATATTACCTACCATCATCCCATCTGCTTCAAATAGCTTCCAACATATTGCATTGCAAAGTTTAGGACCAGGAAGTATGGTTACCCAAAGCCAACCAACACCCAACAAACTATGTAATACACCAAAATACAGTAAAATACGAAAAATACGGTTCAATACAGTATCAATACATTAAATACCGTATTTTATGTATGTATTAAGATTCAGGAGGGGGTGTATTATACGTATTATACAAAAAATACAATACGCGTATCAAACCCCTGCACATCACTAATTAATACTACTGAGTAGTACTGTAGAAGAGGTAGATAGATAGAGGAGCTTTCGTCGCCTTCAATAGTTTGAAGTGCCGCAACCATATAATACGTTTCTAAGATTTCGTAGTTGCAGACCATTTCTTACGGAGCTGTTGTGGGAGATGAGTCGGATTGCTTTTGGACTGTTCGGCTGCTAGTACACCGCCAGATATTGCATGAAGGGCTTGAAACCAGCCCAATCGGGGAAGGGAGCGATGTGGTCAGCAAGTTTTGTCACAAAGTGGTGAAGACACTGTGAAGACCATGGGTCCGCCACTCAATCGAACTGTGTCGATCAAAGATCACCGGAAAGCATCTCTTGGGTGGACAGCTGGTGGACCCAGTGAGAACAAGGGCTAAAAAACCAATTGTGTGGAAGGAGTGTTTCATTCACAGACTAGATCCTTCATAACCTCCCACTAGGATTTAGAATGCTTTAGGGGACAGTTTCCACTTCACAAACCGAAGGAGTAAAGTACCAATGAAATTACTCACTTTAAGAAAAGTATTTGTCCACGGAAGCGGCATTAAGTAAACAAAGAAGCTGATGAAGCTGGAGTAATAATACAGTACCAATAGCTTTCCAATTCAAATACAATTATACAACCATCTTGTTTGTAATTTAATCAAGCTTTTGTAATGATTTAATACGCTGATTATATTATCAGGTGACAATACGCGACCATTGTCCGAGTTACAGTAAATCCTTCCGTTTAACAGGAGTTACCCTGAGTGAAATGAGAGAGTTTGTGAGTTTATATTGGGCTTCGATGGGTCTTGGCCAGTACCGATTTTTGATTTGGATGTGTTTAGATCAGCTCTTCGAGGCGGAAGAACGATGAATTGGGCACAGAGTACATATGAGTGTCTTGGTGGAACTAACCTTTGTTAAATCAGGGATTGTCAGAAGGTATCACGAATTCAACCTCCCTCTAAATTGCGAGGCCATCCAAATCACCTCACAAGAGCTGGCCTTGCCACAACAAGGAAGATCTGCAGTATTTGCCTTTGGCCTTTCTTGTTTCATTCGCAGACGGTCAGCGCATTTGAGCATTGGCATGAATCCGCAGATTGAGATGCCCTCGGTTGCTGACGGTTGATGCATCTCACAATTTTTTCTTCGGATCTTCTCATCCTCATCCCAAACCAAAAGACAAGTCTTGCGATCAACAGATCAACATTCCCATCTCATAAAATGAATCCAAACTTCGACTACCAACCTTACCGCATTTCCCAACACCACAACAATAACAACAGCTTTATCAACACCATGAATATGCAAATGCCCATGTCTGTTTCTGTTCCCCCCATGGCCATGACCACCATGTCGATGAACCCCACCTTCAATCTCTCCCTCGACGCTTTCACCCAATCTTTGGCTGCCCAATCCTTCGCCAATGGCAACATGGCCAATGACGCTCCCATGACTCTTTCTTCCAACACTCAGGCCAACGTGGTCCATGATTCCTCTTCCAGCTCTCAAGAGTCTTCTGTTCCTGCATTCGTTGCCGAGCGCAAACTCCTGGCACCCAACTTTGTTCCAGGCCCATACGATGTCATTTGCGCCCGTGGGGCTGCTGCTGCCAACCACCCTGGAAACCTCCGCTTCCGAAACACCATCAAAGAGTTTGTTCCACAATACTCCAAGGCTACCACCAAGCTTGAAAAGAGCCTCCTCGTCTCTGCTATCGTCGACAGTGTGCGAGACTACACTGTCGATGGTGGCTTTGTCAAAAAGTTTGAAGATGGCAACTGGTATGAAGTTGGCGATGCCGCATGCCGCGAGAAGATTGGACAAACCCTCCGTGATCAACTCCATCACATGTACAAGAGTTCCACCAAGGCAAAGAAGCCCCGCAGAAAAGAACTCAAGGCACTCAAGAAGAAGGCCAAGCAACCAGCCAAGAAACAAACCGTTGTCAAGAAGAGCAAAGCAAACAACAGCAAGCCATTGATGGCAGCACAACCCTCCATGACTGCCTTGCTCAAGAGCTTCCCCAACAACAACAATATCAATCTTTCATTGGATACCCCCATGCCGGCACTTGTTAACAACAAGGAGCAACAAGATGAACCTGGCGAGCTCAGCTTGACCAACATCTTTTACAGTGCCTTTTGCGACGAAGGCTTGAACTTGGACAATGGCCTTCGGTGTTGATCGCCATACTAGCCTAGCTCGCAGCCGGACATTGGGATACTACGTTTGTACTACACATTTTAACCATCATATAACCACTAGACAACTTCATTGACATCAAATAGTTTGCCTCTACTACTAGCTAGCTGTACTACTGTACTACATTGGCTTCGTGCCTCTAGCTGGCTACAGTAGCACCGTAGAAAGCTCTTGCCTACAACTGCTGCAATCTCTTCCAATACTGTGCTATACAAAAGAATGCCTTGGTGTTGTTGCCGCCTTCGGGCTACCACTACACAGTATCTAGCTAGCTAGAGACCATCTACATGTATGGCATAGTTGGTTAGCGGTAGCTAATAACACAACAAAGAGAGCACGTAGCTGCACAGGGTTGTTGGTTGGCGGTACATGTATCAATTGAGAAATCGGAAAATTTAAATTGTGAGAAATCGAAAATAATTTGAATTGTGAGAAACAGGAAAAGTAAGAATTGTGAGGATTCGGGAAAATTGAAAATGTGAGAAATCGGGAAAATTGAAATTGTGAGGAATCAGAAAGTCGAAAATTAAAATTGTGAGGAATCGAAAATAATTAGAATTGTGAGGACTAGGAAAAGTAAGAATTGTGAGGAATCGGGAGAGTAAGAATTGTGAGAAATCGGGAAAATTGAAATTGTGAGAAATCGGGAATATTGAAATAGTGAGGAATCAGAAAGTCGAAAATTGAAAATGTAGGGAATCGAAAATAATTAGAATTGTGAGAAATCGGGAAAGTTGAAATTGTGAGAAATCGGGAAAGTTGAAATTGTAAGGAATCAGAAAATCGAAAATTGAATTGTGAGAAATCTTGAAAGTTAGAATTGTGAGAAATCTTGAAATTGAAAATAAAAATTGTGAGAAATCGGAAACATGAATTTTGAAATTGTGAGGAACTGGAAAATCGAAAATTTGGATTGTGAGAAAAATATAAAGTAAGAATTGTGAGAAATCACGAAATTGAAAATAAAAATTGTGAGAAATCGGAAAATGGAAAAGTCAAAATTGTGTGGAATCGGAAAACCAAAATTGAAATTGTGAGAAATATTGAAAGTTAAAATTGTGAGAAATCAGGAAATTGAAATTGTGAGAAATCAGGAAATTGAAATTGTGAGAAATCGGAAAATTGAAATTGTGAGAAATCGAAAGATGGAGAAATTGAAATTGTGTGGAATTGGAAAACCAAAAATTGAAATTGTGAGGAATCTTCACCTATCGAATCTACGAGAAATACTTCCATCCTAAAACGCACAGAATCAATCAGAATCAGGGCCATTCTCACTACTACTCTTACGGTATCCAGTGGTCTAGCTCGCTAGAAGCAATACAGCTGATGAAGCCCTCAACACGGAAGGAAGAAGTAAAACGCCAGGCAATCCTTTCTAAATGGAATCAACCTGCTCACGACGCTTGAACCTCACACGGGTGTGGCTGCTGGTTGGAGCGACAACCATGGTGGTGTAATCCTCCTTAGGGAACTCGTTGGCGCCCTTGCCTATGATTTCAATTTCATAGTTGCGCAAGATCCATGTCAAGCTCACCTTCAAAGAGTTCCAGGCAAACTTGCGACCACCGCATTGGTGCATGCCTGCATGACACAAACAAACAATATTTGAGTTAGGTAACCGATTCCCGTGGAACAACGCAAGAAACATACACAACGCGATTCAATCATTCACGTACCTCCTCCAAAGGGCACCCACGCATACTGTTTGATCTTATCCTTGTTTTCGGGCGCAAACCGGGTTGGATCGAATGTGTGAGGGTCGTCCCACATTGCCGGATCCCGCATCGACGCCGAGGGACTAATGTTCACGATATTTCCCTTGGGGATGGTAATGCCGTTAAAGTTGGAATCCTCCAAAACTTTGCGACTGAGTTGGAAGAAGGGTGGATGCAAACGAAGCGTCTCGGACAAGACTTGATCCATCACGGGCATTTCCTTGTTGACTTGATCAAACGTAAGTGTCGCAGGATGAATGGCATGCTCACCGTCGTCGGGGAAGAGCTTGCGTTGTTCGTCCATGACGGCTTGCAACCACTTGGGTTCCCGGAGCAGATGCGACAAGAGCCACGATCCCGTGACATTGGATGTGTGTTGTCCTCCTAGCAACACGCCAATCATGATTCCAGTAATCTCTTGCATTTCCAACTCTGATCCATCCCGGTACTTGGCTTCCATGAGCACTTGCAAGAAATCATGTGGCTTTTGATAATTGTCGTCATTGGCTTCCGCCTGGCGTCGTTTGTCAATCACCTTTTGAAACATTTCTTTGAACAATTCTCGAGCCGTGACGCATTTGGAGCGATGAGGATTGGGGATGGATGGGAAAAAGAACAAAATAGGGACAAAGGAATGATCCAAAGCAATGTAATGTTCCGCCATACCGGATTCGTTCCACTGTGCTCGAATTTCATCTCCTAATAGACATCGCGAGGATGTCAGTGTGTAAAGATCGGACAGGGTCTGCAAGATATCAGCTTCTCCCGACTTTCCCCAGTGTTTGTCAAAGTATTGAAGAGTTTCTTCCTGTACCAGTTCCATGTGTTTGATAAAACTGGCAAACAACAACAAATAGATGGAATAACGAAAGTGGATATAAGAATGCAGCTCTTTTTCATTTTCGTACTGACAGTGTCTACTGTACTCACCTCTTGTCGCTGAGTCCATCTTTGAAGAATGCGAATTGTTGTGCCATTTTGCTTTGTGGACAATCATAACAGACACCCGGCCCAAACGTAATGATCGTCATGGCATAGGCTTCTCGAATATCAAATACATGTTCTCGTGCCTTGAAGAAATGGGCCAATCCTTCACTGCCCGTCAAAAAGGTCATGGGGGTACCAAACAAGTGAACGGTAAAGCAGTTCTTGTCTTTGTGAGCGACCATGCCCCGTTGAATGAGTTCGCGTGGATTGACGGCAAATTGAACCAAAGATCCCAACCAGGGAATGTAGGGCAACTCGTAGTAAAAGGGAGGACGATTGGCCGGAGCCATGAGCATGGCAAGGAGTGACTGCAACCCGTACGACACCATGCACGCCGCAACGACCAATTTCCAGAGGGGTTCATCTTGCAACTGCTGTTGCACCGTTTCCAGGAGTGGAGTCGTCATTGTTACCCTCTTGAGCTAGAATTTATTGTTATCTCTCTCCAAAAACGATAACGATGTCTGCCTGCCGCTTTATTAGTATTATCCAACACCACGAAAGGGTGCAACACTCTCCGTCAAAGCAAACCAGGTTATACAGGTGCTTTAAAATGAAGCAACAAAGCGGAAAACAATGCCGCCCTGTCATTTCCGGCGGTCGCGGCAACCGGTCCCGTCATAGAGCATCCGCGACTGCGTCAAAAGATCCTCCCTGCTACAGCCGTACTATTAGTACCACCTGGTAGCTATCGGTAGCGCCGCCTTCGGACACAACAAACAACACGGCACAGCGCACCCAAGTCCTCTACCGGTAGCTAGCTAGATTGTTGCCCTTGTCCGCAGGGAAGAGTGACAGTCAATACTAAGCAAGCAAACACCATCATGTCTACCACCTGTGCCACTGATGACAAACCCAGTATCCGTTCCAAAAAGCAACTAAAGATGCAGGGAGTACATCAAACACCCAAATCTGATGATGATGATTTCTTGGAGCAAACCGACATTTGGATCAAACAGATTCTGCCTTGCCTTGGTATGGGGCAATACGTTTTTGTGGCGCCTGTCTGCCATAAAATGAAACATCTCTACACAACATACTGTGAAGCTGTGGAGAGTCCACCTGAGGTGTGTGATGATGAATACGAGGGTGATAATGATCACAATCTCCCTCAAGAAATACTCGATCTTGTCGAGCGGCAGCGCCCGGCGTCGTGTACAGATACTTTCCACAGTGCAGTCCTCTCCAGTGTGCAGCGGGCAGAGTACTGGTACACGCATCGCCATACTGGCACTGGTGATGACATCCAAGATACTAATGTCTGTGTTAAAGCTGCCGAAGCAGGTAGTCTTCTTGTGCTGCAATGGGCCCGGAATAAGGGATTTGCATGGGATTTGTGGACATGTGCCTTTGCTGCAAAGGGAGGGCATCTGGAAGTCTTGAAGTATGCACACAAAAATGGCTGTCCATGGGATTCCCAAACGTGTTGTTTTGCTGCTGAAAATGGTCATTTGGAAATACTGATATATGCCCATGAAAATGGCTGTCCTTGGGACAAATGGACTTGCATCAATGCTGCTAGCAATGGACACCTGGAAATCCTCAAATATGCCCATGGAAATGGATGTCCCTGGGATGAAAGCACATGCCATAATGCTGCTAATCATGGCCAATTGGATTGCCTCAAATATGCACATGAAAGTGGATGTCCATGGAACAAGAAAACATGCGAAGGTGCTGCAAAAAATGGCCATTTTGATGCTCTGAAATATGCCCATGAAAATGGCTGTGAATGGGACAAAGAAACATGCAAATTTGCTGCTTACTACGGTCATTTGGATTGCCTCAAATATGCCCACGAAAATGGTGGGCAATGGGATAAATGGACATGTCACGTAGCCGCTGATAATGGCCAATTGGAATGCCTGAAATATGCCCATGAGAATGGTTGTCCATGGGACCATGGCACATGCTACTTTGCTGTGATATGTGGCCATTTGGAAATCATCAAATATGCCCATGAAAATGGCTGTCCCTGGGATGCAAAAAATACGTGCACCTATGCTGCTGAGAATGGCCACATGGAGGTGCTTCGGTATGCCCATGAAAATGGCTGCACATTGGGTTTTGAAACATGTCACCAGGCTGCGCGGAATGGGCAGTTAGAATGCCTCAAATATGCGCATGAAAATGGTGGCCCTTGGGATGAAGATACGTGCGCTGTGGCTGCTGAGAATGGCCACATGGAGGTGCTTCGGTATGCCCATGAGAATGGTTGTCAATGGGATGAACGGACATGTCAAGGTGCTGCTGGAAGTGGCTTGGATATCCTGGCGTATGCTCATGAGAACGGCTGTCCATGGGACGAAGGAACATGTAGCCAAGCTGCTGCAGAAGGCCATTTGGAAGTTTTGATGTATGCTCATGAGAACGGCTGTCCATGGGACGAGAGGACATGCTCTGCGGCTGCTGAGTTTGGGCACTTGGAAGTCCTCAAGTATGCCCATGAAAACGGATGTCCATTGAACTTTCGCGATTTGCTAGAGCAGTGTGATTCACAGGTCGAGGCTTGGATCGTCCAGCAATGTCAGCCCTGAGGAATGCCTGAAGTGGTTGTACGTGGAACGCAAAGAGGTGTTTTGATTGTTGCGAGTTACAGTAGAAAAGCAAACATGTACTTGAAAATCCGTAACGTCATCCCTCAACTTTTGCTTCACCTGGTACGGTAGAAGCTATGGAGAGTCTCCCAAACAAGGGTTAGCTAGCTAGCATGCATGCTACTAGCTAGCTGCAACAAAAGGCAGCGTAAACTTTGAACCCTTTCAAGACATCGTTCCTCTCTCACGTTCCGACCGTTATGGTACAAGTGTATGCCTTGTGGCGGTGGATAGATTGGCAGCTGTGATGGCTACTACCGAACCAAAGATCCGTCTGGCCAGTTGTCCCCAAACAGCGGAGCTTCCAACCGCATCAACACAACAACCGAGACCCGTGCGATCAGAGGAGGGAACATTCTAGCCGAGAAGTACACTGCTACTAGCTAGAGCCTGGGAAAGCAGACCAAGATCCACAACTCAACTCAAGCAATCTCATCAATCAACCAACCATGCCAGCAGATCGACGAGACCGATCTAGATCTCGTGATCGCAGCGATGGTCACTATGGTCCCCCAGGAGGATATGGCGGCGGCGGACAGCAGCAACTTCCTGTAGTGGTTCCCACCAACATTATGTTCAGTGCACAACAAGCCGCACAAGACAAGATTAACAGGGAGTTGTTTGTAGGCAATACTCCTCCGGGTACCAGTGAATTGCTGCTGTTGCACTTTCTCAATGCAGCCATGAGGCGTGTGAATCTCTGCCAACCCAACGAGACACCCATTTTGAATTGTCGTGTCAATACCAAATTCGCCTTTATTGAATTGGTTCATGCGGAAGTGGCCAATCGAGCATTGAGGTGAGTCACTGGCTAGTAATAATCGGAATGGGTTGTTACAATGGTAACGATCGTTGTCCTGGATATATCCATTTGATTCTGAGGTATTGCTTCCATGATATTGTTTCCTTCTAACTGGCTGGGTCTATCTTTTGTGTTTTTTCTTTTCCAAAGTCTCAATGGCATTCCCTTTTTGGGTGCCGTCTTGAAGGTATCACGTCCTTCCAAATACACGGGTCCTCCCATGCCGGCCAAAACATGGCAATCGCTCACAGGACAACAATTGCCAATGGGGGTTGCCTTGGATGCCGAACAAGAAAAGGTCAATCGAGAATTGTTTGTGGGGAATACCACACCCGAAATGACAGAATCCATGCTACGAGAATTTCTGGGAAACGCCATGTTGCAGGTTGGACTCAACATTTTGCCGGGAAATCCCATTACCGCTTGTCGCGTCTCTGGAAAATTTGCCTTTATCGAACTGCGGTCGCCACAAGAAGCCGCCAATGCCTTGAATTTGACCAATATCCCCTTTATGGGGACACAGTTGCGTGTGGGACGACCCTCCAAATGGAATGGACCACCCGATCATCATGGAAACTGGGAAGATATACTCGCCAAATACATGTCTGGAGAATTGCAGTTGGGAGATGCCGCCGTGGGTGGAGCCACCAGCAACAACAACCCTCCTGCTGTTCCAGAACCAGCCGCTGGCAATCCACCCTCTCGTGTGGTGGAACTCAAACACATGTTGGCACCACAAGATTTGGAAAATGAGGAAGAGTACAATGATATTCTCGAAGATACCAGAGAGGAATGTTCCCAATTTGGACAACTCATTAGCGTCGTCATCCCCAAAGCGAATGAAGTGGGAGCCACCAAAATCTTTTTGGAATACACCAGCAATATGGATGCACAAAAGGCTATTGACGGATTACGGGGACGGACGTTTGATGGGCGCAAAGTGCAGGCGGAGTTCTTTGATGAAACCAAATTCGCATCGAAGGATTATGCATGAACAATGAGGCAGGCAACAATACAAGGAACGCTTGTTTTGACGGACGATGCTATGGCTTGACAAATGATCCATACATACTTGATTCGATTCTCTAGATTTCCTTGCGTAGTGCAGAGCTCTAGCTTCTTCGGGTTTGATTGTTTTCTGCTTTGTGCTGCTTGGTTGCCAAGAAATCTTGGCTTTTTTACGACATTCCTTCACTCATGATGCACTTGCTTGCAACCTCATTCATCAATAGCCAGCTCTTTCATCATGCAGTCTACCATACTTGCGCCCTTCTAGCTAGCTGCTAGTACTATCCGGATAGGGTAGTACCGTACCGGTAGCTAGCAGAAGCCCACGAAGAGCCTTTGCCTCGACAACCGAAATTTTGGTTTGTGCCCGAATCCCGCGTGATTCGCTATCTTCCCTCTTGAACATGCAAAATGGCGGTTCGTTTTGGTGTACCGGTATGGTACTGGCTTGGCGACGGCTTGGGCACATGTTATCAGTGTGAGCTCACATCAGTCCTGTTCTTAGCTCCGTGCAAAGAATCGAATCGCATCTTCGTACTCATAAAGCGGTAGAAGGGCGTTGTATCCTTCATTGATACACTGTGTACTTTTGTTGCGCTGGCAGGTAGGTGTCACCACAGCCCGATCAGTTCAATACCATACTAGTACAAGAAAAGGAGGCGACCGTGAACGGAAATCTTCCCTTTGAGCACGCCGAAACCAACGGACTACATCATAATACAAAGGCAGCGTGTACATCAGTAGCCAGCAGTACCTTGTGAAGCAACCATGTCGACGGAACTCCAGCTGATTCCGATTCATTCAACAACTCACGACGTCCTGACGGACCGAGCGACACTGACTCTGGAAGATGACACCGCGATTGTGTACCTGGGAGACAACGACGAGACGGAAATAGTCGACCCAACGCTGTCCTCCAAAGTCGTCAAAATATACACGAAACGCAACAAGTCGTATGCGTACTGCATCCCCGATGCCATGGGGGTTGTGCAACTCAATGGAATTTCCATGATCAAAGGGGCTCGTTGCGCAATCAAAGTGGGAGATATTTTGGCCTTGCGGTCGAGTAGTAGCAGTGACGATGACGAGGACGCAGACTCATATTCCTACCGACTGGAGCAACCCAACGGCACTCCAGCAGCTGCCAGTGGCAACAATGATGATGATCAAGCCACCACCATCGAGTCGGACGATGCGGGGGCTGCTGCTTCCACAGAACAGAATGCCGCTGCACCTGCCGCATCACTACCGAAAGAGATTGGAGAAGAAACCATGTGCCCCATGCAAGTCGCTGTTCTCTCTCTCTCTCTGGTTACGAACGGTTCCCGTTGTTTGGGCGATTTCTCATTGTCTCTTTCTCTTCTTTCTCTTTTTCGCCCACAGTTGCATGGAAATCATGGTCGAACCGCGAACAGTGGTGCCCTGTGGACACACCTTTTGCCGACAGTGCCTGACTCAACAAACCGAATGCGCGGAATGTCGGGGACCACTTACGGGGCAAGTTGTTTGCCGACCTTTGCAAAACTTGATTGAGCAGTTGGTACAAAATGGATCTTCAGTCTTTGACCAGGAGGATGTGGAGAGTTACAAGCAGCGTACACAAAAGGATGGTGCGGCTGCAAACAACAGCGACAACAACAACAATTTATCGAGAAAGCGACGAAGGCGGCAAGCAGCACGGGCCAATCGTCGAAATAGAGCTCCGCAAGTCATTGTGTGCTTGGACGATTAGAGCGAGTAACAGCCAGGCTGAACTCCAACTGTAGCATAGGCGCTATTATTTGCCATGGATTTTTGGGAGGCAAACCAAACTTGGAACGATGCACCGTCACAGCACTTGTGTCGGCTGCAAAATATTATAGATACAACCCTGTAACTTTATGGTTTGATGTTACAGGTCAACACAACATTGCCAACCGCCATAGAGAAGAAGTGCGTTCTAACAAGTGGACACGGCCATGACCATGTAACGGGTTGTGCTCTATTCTTTTTAATTAGTGCTTGCGTATCTCCTCCTTTGTGCATCTTCCGCTGGGTCGCAGAGATAAACTTGAATCTATGCTGCTTGGAACTCTTGTCGATGCAGCTGGTGGCATGATACTGTAGTTTTATAAAGTGTACATCATTCTGATTCATTCTGGATCAGTTAGTTAGCTTGCATGCGATGCATCAATGCATTCATTGAAAATTTCTCGCCTTTTTTGTAGTATCGACGCCATTGTTCATCCAAACTTCTCCTCCTCCCATGGAAGACAACTCGTCCCAACGACTGACTTCTACTTCTTCCTCATTTTTCCTCCTGGCCGTTTCCGGGCCCTTTGTTGCGCGAGGAGCTTCACCCCTCTTCTTTTCGTCAATGACAAAGGAATTGTCATCTTGCACGTTGAAGCTCTCTCGCATGGATCGTTGGTAGACATTTTGAGCAGCTTCGACATTGCCAGACCGTTGCTCCATCAGTTCATAAGCGCGCCACAAAGTCGTCTTGGCGTCGCAACCAGGGGCGTAGTTTTTGAGTGATCGTTCCAGGAGAGCCCTGGCATCATCAATGTTGCCCAACTCTTCTTCCATGTTGGTCCATGCTGTGACAGTGGCCACGTTGCGACTATCCGCATCCAAGGCACGGCTGAAGCAACGTCTGGCGGCTGGGTAGTCGCCCTCTCGGGCCTCCAACACTCCCCAGGCTTGCCAGAGCCGTGCGCAGTGGTAGCCTCCCGATTGGTTTCCAGCCAGCTGGGCACATGCCCAAATACCCTGTTGGAAAATCTTTCGGGCTTCCTCGGGGTGTCCGTGACGCATCTCAAGGACACCCCATGCCTGCCAGACTGGAGCATGGCGCTTTTTGACTTCAGTGCCACGTCGGAACCTGTCGAACAAGAGAGATAAAACAGCATCCAATCGTCAGCGCGAGTGGTGAACGACGTATGAGCCAAGCAAGAACAATTTCTTTTTACTTACAGCTCTCTGGCGGCTTCTAGGTCACCGAGTTCCGCCACGTACAAAGCATATGGCTGAAGGACACCTGCATCGCGAGGGTTCACTTTGAGGGCCCGTTCAAACAGGTCGATGGCCTTGCGACTGCTGCCTTCTGGCCGACGAGTTTCCATGAGAGCGTACGCCTGCATGACACGAGTGTTGCGCTTATCAAACTTCAACACTTTCTCAAAACCCTCTTCTGCTGCGTCCCAGTTTTCGTTATCAGCCTCCATCACTCCAAGCTGCAGCCAAGCCGCAGAGCACTTGGGGTCAACTTTCAGGGCTGACTGGAACAGTTGTCGTGCTCGACGCACATCTCCGGCACCGTGGTATTCCAGGGCTGCCCACGCCGTGTACACATGAGAGTTTTGTGGCAGGCCAGCCCTTTCCAATTCTCTCTCTGCGGTTTCGTAGCAAACCCGACCCGAAGCTATGGTTTGTCCCAGCTTGCGTGTTCGAAGTTGCGCCAGAGAAACCCACGCTGCCGCATGCGATGGTCGAGACCTTGCTGCCTGAACATACAGAGACTCTGCCTCGGCCAAGTGCCCGCGCTTTTCTTCCATACGGCCTAATGCCTGCAACAGAAACGGGTTGCCTCCCTGATCCGGTGGTGTATTGGAGCTAGCTGGTTTTGCCGCCGAGTTTTGAATGCCAGCCCGCAACCAGTCTCGGGCTAGCTTAAAGTCACGTCGTCGTTCGGCGCATCGAGACAGTCCCAGGTAGGCCCGACCATCACGCGGATCCGTCTTGACAGCCGTCTCGTAAAGTTCTTTCGCCTCCTCCACTCGTCCGTGTTGCAGTTCCTTTTTGGCAAAGTACGTCATGCGGTCTGTATTTAAAGGCAAAGGATTCCCAAGCCTCACTCCATCCCGAAACTGAATAGCACCATCTCCCATCAGGGAAGTCTCATACTGGAACTGACCCGCCACAGTTCGTCTGTAGCCATAGATTTTGTCCTCCACCAACCGAGTTAAGCCACGGTCCACCTTGCCGTTTGTCAACACGGTGGTGGATGCATTCTGCATGGGAGCTGCGATAATGCCCAGAGCGTCTACAGTAGCAGCTTCGGCGTTAGCATCCATAGCCACAGCGGCTGCACCCCTTGCTGTCGTAGAAGAGGCAGATGGAGCTTTCAACTCTGTCTGTCCAAACATCCCGAACACGCTACCAGTTTCAGCTTGTCGATTTTGCTTCTGAATGAGGGGACCCATATTAGTGCGAACAGCCTTCGGTCCCTTCGCTTTGGCATTGGCCAGTGTTGCCTGGTCTTGATCCTTAATAGAGAACAGGTCTCGCTTAATACAAGTCTCGTCCCACACCGGATCGGGAAACAGACACTCAAAGCTCCATATGTTGGGTGTCGGGTTACCTTCAGCTCTAGCTTCGGCTACGACTTGCTGATACTCTGCTTGACGAACCAACTGGAGTCGTCGCTTTTCTTTCTCAGTTTCTGGGATGGAATTGCGTTTGTACTTTTTCTTTCGGACACCTCCCATACCGGTTGCTAATTGGTCGCTTGTGTCCAGTATCCGTTCTCGTACTCGTGATATGGCTGCTGCTGCATCGTTGTCGCCATTAAACTCCGAAAATACAATCGCAGCCTCCGACATTTTCATGGGAGAATTCTGGAAGGACCGACCCCTGGCACCACTCGGCTTGGCAGGCTTTTGGCCAGGGGAAAGCGACCATGATGTATGTTGTGAAATCACTATTAAGCAAGCAATCAGGAATGCTTGTCTACTACAAGATGATGATGATGATTGTGGTGGTTGCATTTTCGCCATGGTTTCCTGGGGTAGAACTATCTCAAGGCCGTTTGGGTTGGGTGGAGGAAAACTTGGTCTTCCAAAAGAAAATGTTCTACAGAGGTGTCCTCAATGCAGCTCTGCTTCAAGCAATGTGATGGGCAACTGGCTACGACAACATGTAGAGGAGGAGCAGACAACCAAAGTGCCCGTAGTGCAAGCTGATAGCTTCGCGATCGGTGCGTTGTCATTCTCGCGACTGCCGATTAGATTTTCGCAGAAGAGAAAATCCAGACTTCAACTTGGAAGAACGTGGAATCGAAACTCCTCCCTTCGTACTTCTATTTGCTCGCATCTCTTGTCAATGATTTGGAATCTAGAATCCTTGAAGCTAGAATACTAGGTTGATTACGGGGAATTCAAGCTGAGTCAGTTCCCAAACCCCCAAACACTTTTGTTTTCCCCCTCTTCCTCACCCCTTTTGTTCTTCCACCTGGCACTCGCAGCGGTATACAAAGAGCTAAGAACAGGGCCAATATAATTCCTCAACTCTACAAGCATTCGATTGAATGATGAATCTCAATCGAATCGAATCTTCAATCGAATAAATCATCAGCGTCGTCGTGGGAGCTGTTGTGGATCCAATCATGACCGTCGTCGCCCCCACGGAAGCCACCGCTATCTACCGGTACCAGGTACCGGTACATGGCTGGAGCTCAATTGCAGGTTGGGCTTGTGAACTCTACTATTACTAGCTAGCTCGATACGGTAGTGAACCTGAACACAAGCTACATAAAGTCTCAGAGTGCAACTCTTTGTATCAACCAAAAGTATTGCACTGGGCATTACGAGGAGCCACTGACAGCAACCTCGCCCCATGCACCACGAGCAAAGGGAATGCTTCTCGAGCAACGAGCTCCAGCAATATCTGAACCTTTCTTCCCTCACTTCATCCTTGTTGCCTAGGAGAACACGGTGCAATAATAATACACAAAGTTGCCGTGACAAGTTTGACCTTGGACCCAAGCAATTCAAGGCAAGCAAGCAGTAAATTCATTTTCCAATCGTCGAGCGTGCAAGAATCCCTGCTGGATCAATCCATGCGCGCCACAACGATCGGTTTATTGTTGTTGTTTTCGCCGCCGCAATACCTTCAGCCTGGAACTCGCAATGATGGGCTCGTTTTCAACGGGCTCTGTACTTGTTTGCCACCCAGTGCGTGATGCAAGGCAGCTTAGTGATGGAGACGTCTCTGGAAGAAGCAGCAGGGAGTGGACAGCCTTCCGTACGGCATCGCCAGGATATGCCTTGTCTCCAAGACGGACAAAACATTGGGCTTCGACTCTGTCCAATGATTCAACAGATCGCTTATGGGGGTCCGTTCCACGTCCCTTTGGTTTGCAGCATCATGGTCCCAATGCTCTTGCACGTTGTGACAAGATAGATCATGATCGAGCCACAGTGATACCACAAATGAATGACGGTGTTTCATGTCGACACTAGAGAAAGGGGCGGTCGTGGACTGGAATTGTTGTTGATAGTACCACCTTCCGGAGCATCCATAAGAGTAGGAACAAATCCCAGAGCTTCCTCGGTTTCAGAGCAAGCAACAGATTCTCACATTTAGTTGACCGTGAACTCTTCTCTGGCCAAGTACCGTCTCAGCAGCTCCAGCCCCTGAACTTGAGCCATTTTCAGTTCTTTGATCATCTTGTTATCGTTTCGAAAAGAGTCTTCCTTTTATGCGATCTCCAGCATTCAAGACTTGTATCCCATTCAAGCTTTGTTCGGGATGTGCGTTGCCGCACTTGTTTTGGGTTGGTGTAATGACAACCCCAACAGCTTTCGACGCGTAATAAGCGTAAGGGCACGGGATACCCACCCGGCCCCAGCAGGATGGTTGTTTCGATAGTCTGCAGAAAGCGAGGGACGAATTTGGTCGTTCCCAGCATCTATTCCTTGGCAATGGTTCGCAATTTGAGCACGACGAACCCTGCCCAAAACTCTCGGCTCTTGAAAGATCAATGGCGTATTGTATTCCTGGCGACGGAAAAGGAAACAGGGCATCGGTACCCAAGCGATCATCCACTGGTGGATCGAGGGAACCTCAACATCAACTAGGTTGTTTAGGTATCAGTTGGTCGACAGGCATCAACTGGCAAGGCTGCACTCTTCTTGAAGCCGTCTTGACAAGGTAGATACCAAACTCTGATGGATGACATCTCGAAAAATGCCAATTATCCAAGTTGTAGATTGTCATTGAAATAGTCTCATTTGCGGGATGTCAACCTATCAAAATCACCGATGGATGGAAATAGGTCTTGAAAAATTAGTTGTCCTGTGTTGTCCTGTGCCGCATAGGCCAATCTGAGGCAGATACCCAGCCATTATCGTTCCTCCAAGAGATGTTTTCGGCTATTAGGCTATCATGGAGTATTAAAATCCATTCTTCTGTTCAGAAGACACGTTGAATGAATGAATCCAAGGAAGGATAAGAGCTAGAGCCTGACATGATGGAAGCAATGCTTGGGTATCTGGGATCGTAAATCAGCTTTCTCCCGTTCAACCCGCCTTCAGTGCTCTGTTTCTCTCTGTCAGGTTCTAGCTAGCCAGAGCCTCAGGAGCTCCCATACCGTACATCTTGTCGGCAAGGCGAGAACCCCTTGTGTTCTTGTTGTCTTGACGGATTCCTTCGCTTCGAATGGAAAAGAAAGACGAAGAAATCTGTTGACAATGGCAAAGTCTTGATGTTCGCTGCCTGCCGAGCTAGACGAAGCGGTCCCAGGTAACCCAAAGTCTGTGTATCTACCTCCATCCATCTGAGACGGACTGTATCGGTGGCGTTGTTAGCCCCTGGCATCCTCCTTTGTCCTCATGGTTCCTCATCAGAATACCATTCTTCTGTTGTTGTCAAAAACGAGAACCATCAGGAAGTGAAAGATACGATCGAATGCAGACCGTGTTCTCTCTCGTCGTTCCTCCTAGCAATGCTGCTTCCTGCTTCCAGCCCTGGGCTTGTCCATGGCCTCTTGGTCTACTCGACTATCAAACAGGCACTGGCTAGACTACAGAGCGATGGAATAGATAATAGGGAAACGGTTTTGGTCACAATAACACCTATATTTGCTTAATTTGAAAAAAGTATCTCTTCCGTAAATCCACAACAAGAGCCGTCTCGTCCCTCCATCATTCGCAACGTCCCAAGACGCCGACAGTGACGCTCAAAACACTACATACTATCGGGACACGATCCAACTCGACCTGCTTCCGCCTCACTCGACTCCTCGAATTACTTGGCGCCACTGCCTTCAATGTGGAATCCTTCGGGGCGGAGGGACCTGTCGACCTTCAAAAAGTTGGTGGTCTTGGGACCTTCTTCTGGGACGGCTCCCTTGGGGGCTTCTTGGACAGCGGGCTTATCTCCTTCTGGCATGGTGGATGATTGTGATTTGACTTTAGATGGGGAAGTGAAGTATCTTCTCTTTTTTTCGTTTGGGCTGGATTGTGAGCTCCTCAAAGGGTAACAGGGTTGCGAACTCGCGAACTCTTGATTGCCTCCATCGTGGATGTGAAAGATCCAAAGAACAGCGCCGGACATCACGCGCGGGTGTCAACAAACGACTCCATGTTTACCTCTTATTTTAGATTATGAGAGAATCTCCAGCACCCATTTCAATGAACTGCAATACTAGCTACCCGGTACCAGTACTCTATTCGTGTTGTAATCATTGCCCCAACGGCACATACTGATACATGTAACCGTACCGTATGAGTGCGATGATGCAAAACATCCAAGATACAATTTGTATTACTATAGAGTAATAATAATAAAGATTCTATTGGAACAAAAAAATCAGCCTCCAGCAGCCAAGGCAAAACAAACCGGAGCTTCCATGTTCAGGTGGAGTACCGGTACTGGTAGGATGGAGCAGCAGGGTTTCCATTATTTCATGGCTGCTGATGAGACCAAATAGAAGTCAAGATACAAGTATGGTACTTGATTATCCTGATATCTGATATCTAGTCTATCTCATTGAATAGACTACTTCGGTGTGATGCAAGGGTCAGCTCAGTGGGAAAATCGGCCTCTACAACAGTACAGTCGTATCTTAAATATGAGGTCACCTATAGTACAACGCCTGCCCATGCTACTGGTACACTTTGTGACTGGCAAGACTTTGCTTGGACCGCTGGAAGCGCAGTCTTCCCCAAGGGACTTCTCCACGATCACCGCGTGAAGCTGGGTAACGGTTTAGTTAAGGCTAAGGCTTTCAGAAGGGTTGACCCTAATTCAGGACGCGCTGCGCGGGTTACATAAAAGACTGCTCCAACCACTGATTTGTTTTCTTGACACCCACCATCCATCGGCTTTTTTTGTTCCTCTCTCATTTTTTCAACATCTTGCCAAAGACGACGGAAAGATCCCGACGACCACGAGAAACCCCAATTGTACCGTAACCAACTAAACAGACAAAGCAAAGCAAAGCAAAGCAAAGCAAAGCAAAGATGGACTTTTTGAGATCGTTAGGAATGGAAGATTTGCCCGAGCAGCAGACTCGGACGATGCATTTGATGGCTCGTCATCCGGAATTTTCGCTCCAGTTGGGCTTTGACGCATGTTGCGCTTGTGGTGAACAATTCACGTCGTCAACCATTGTGGACTGTCCTCAATGTCAACGAGTCAGTTATTGCAGTGAAGCCTGTCGCAAGCAAGATGCCGATGCTGGAATGTCATGTTCGGGAGAAGAAGAAGAAAGTGCCATGGGACATTCGTCGATTATCTGTACGCTATTGCGATTGTGCAACCACGATGAAGCCGTCAATGAGGAAACCAAAGACGACAAGACCACGCAGAGTCAACTGGAAAAAGATACAACTGCCAAGGAAGCTGCCATGGATCGAGTGAGAAGTGAATTTGAGTCTTATCCTGCCACTTTGGCCAATGTCATTCTCCAGGGACCGTTGTATAGCATCCACAACCAGCACAAGAATCTGGTAATTCATATTATTGGGGCGTCGCAGGATGCTGAATTTTGGGATAGTCCCTGCATGATGAAGCAGCAACAGAATGTATGGAATGCATATGCCGATGCTTTGGCAGAACTGGCAGAAACCAAACGGTTGGATACCATTGAATTGCTCTTCGTAGGACCGGAATGTCCCAAACAGAATGTTCAAGAAACACGAAAACTGAAATCGGCCGAGGGCGGCACTGTAGGAGATTTAATGGTCAAGAGCTACCACAGTGAATACACCACAGAATTGCTCCAGCAAGAGCAACTCTCCAAGGCAGATATCGTCGTCTTTCACAATCCAGGATTCACATGTCCCGATTATGATTGGACCAATGCCTTGGCGGCAATTCCAAAGGGGACTCCCTTTCTCTTGACCACCAACACGGAGCTGGAAGGAATTGCCGATTGTCAGTACTTGTTGGATAATGATCTCATTCAACAAGTTCCTCCCATGCTGGCAGAAATCTTTGGGGATGAACAAGTGCCATCGGCCAATCCGGATGACGAAAAGGGACCATTTTTCAATGAAAATCCCTTTTGTGGCAACCGGGTGCGGCAGAGTGGAACCATGGCCAATGACTTGTTTGTCAAGAATCGATGGATGCTCGGTGGTGTTTTGGCTAGTAAATCACAGCAGCCGCCCAACAAACGACTTGTCACGGAGTCGTCTCGTGGAAATAGCAAAGCGAAGAATCCTGCTCTGATATAATATAATGAACGCCATGGCAAGGTACTACAAGCAAGCAAAACAAGTAGTAATAGCATGCTCTTCCTGGCTAGCTAGTAGGATCGGCTCTTCCTCTTTAATAAAGTAGATAGCAACAACATTTGTCACTGAGTCTACGATCAGCACTAGCTACAGTAGTAGAAGCTTCAGGACAGACGTCTACCAAGCAGTTGGGGTGATGTTTATTCGAGATTAAATACAAATTGTTCAGTTATGATTATTATAAGCTAAATGAATGTTCTACCGAGAAAAGTAAGAAAGAAGGGTACTCTTACGCTTGCCTCCAGAGAAAAATTGTGCCAATCCATCATTGCAATGCACCGTAGAATAGCATCGCTGCTGTCGTCACAAACACCGACAACAGGGACCTAGAAGCGCTCCCCGACGTATTGTACAGATCTGTCAAGGGAAGTTGTGCCGTTGGTGGTGGATCGGAACCGGGATGGGCGGCGGTCGTCAGCGGTACCGAAGCTACTTGTTCGTGCGAAGGCTCTTCTAACAATTCCAGCATGGGGAGCGGCAAATTATCCGCAGGTGTCTTGAAGACATTGGTGGTCGAAAGCGAAAAAGTACCATACCCCTTGACCAGTGGATCCGTCCCACCGTCCGACAGTACCACGGATACCTGGAACCACCCTCCTCCAAATTCGCAGCAAATGCCATCTCCTTGAGAATCCGTCACAATAAAGACAAATTGGGTGGACTTGCGCAATGGCACGACTTGCGATATCAATTGGTATGGTTGGGGATACGTTCCGGGTTCCACTTCGGCCACGATGGTGCCATCGTCCGACGACACGAGCGACCACCCCGTGTCCTTGCTTCGCAGATCCAACTGTATCTCCACCTTGATGGGTATGTGATCTTCCGGGATGTGTAATGCTGTCGGTGCCGCCGTAACGGGCATCGCTCCACCACCAACCAACACTGGAGTCGGTGCGGGTGCTGGCGCTGGCATTGGAGAATTGACCACATTGACATAGTTGTTAACATCATTGTTGCCATTGCCGTTGCCATTGCTCTGTGGATTGTTATTATTGTTGGTACTGCTCAAGCATTCAAAGGATGATGGCGGGTCACTCGAAATGGCGCAAACTAGCTCTCTTATCCACGGGTATTGATAGCTTACTCTGGCATACACTCCAGGATATTCCGTGGCGCAGCTTCATTTGGAGCAAAACAAGAGATCACGGCGACGTTGCTGGTAAGAAAGACCGACATTCACATCTAACACTCCACTCAACTGTAAATAGGAATAGATCACGTACCCATTCCCCCACGACACCACCGCCACCACGACATCTTGCTCGGACGTGGACCCCGGTCGAATCAAGGGAGCGCCACTGTCTCCACTACAGGCATCCTGTCCACTATCATAAGCACAGAGCATATCGTTGAAAATATATCCCTGGTACAATCGTTGCCCTTTCGAAGTGGTTTGTTCGCAGACCTCATTGGACATGTAATTGACCGTGACTTCTCGGAGTTCGTCCGGATAGGCCGCACTATCCTCAGGATCGGTCAACCCCCAGCCCACCACCGTGAGTGGATCGTTGGGCACGGGTAGATTGACATCCGAGTTGATTTGGACGGGTTGCATGCCTTGGACGGTTCCATTGAGCTGTAGCAAGAGAAAGTCGTATCGAAACCAGAGTTCATCAAAGTTGGGATGAAAGTGCATCCTCTCTGCTTTGAAGACCTCAAAGGATTGTAGCTCTTGTTTGAGATTGTAAATGTTGACACGAATGTGGGTGAAAAAGCCGTGACAATGTCCAGCCGTTAATATGATATCGGGCGCAATCAAGGACCCCCCACATTGATGCAGCCCCGACTCTGTGGCCAGCGATATTTGCGCATACGGGTACCTCCCAGATCTGGCTGTGTTGCCACCGACAATTCGAGGAGAAAAGGCATTCCTCCGGTGTTGTGTCTAGCGAACAGTAGCGTGTCAAGGTGTCAAGAGCATACATCAAAGGAGTGAGTACGGGACGAGCGAGATGGAACAAACCCAATCACAATGCCATCGGAATAAACAAATGCGCATTCTTACCAGCAAATTTCTACCACCCCTCACAGCACTGGACTCTCTCGTTACCAAGAGAAGGACCAGCAACGACAGTGCTTGTTTCCATGATGATGATGACCATCCAACTGTCGTCATCTTGTCTCTTCGTCTAACGCTTCTCCTTGGAAGCATTGAATAAATGGCACGCTGTGACCGCTTGCCTTGTCTTCCCCTTTGAACTGGTACAGTAGCACCTTTTTCCAAACCAAAAGAGGAGCCTAGAGAAAAGAGATGAGATGGTTGGTAGATACCCTCTCTGCCCACTTGCCGTTTTCGTTGAGCCAAAGTAACGAAGATGGAAGTCACTACCGCCAACACTCGCGGTGGGAGATGGCCAAAAATCGAAAAAGCAGCAACATGGGGTCGACACGGCTTCTTAAGTCCTGTCGCGCGACTTGTTCGGCGAAGACACTAAGTAACTCTAACCATAGCCTAATTATCACAAATTTGGAGAGTGAGGGCCTGCGCACCTATTCTGGGAATGGAATGAAACTCCCAGGACTTCAACTCCCTTTGCTGACATCACTGTCTGACAAACACAATGCAAGACATCCGCGGTTCGGTTCGAAGAGACGTGACGGAAGGCCACGGTGACCAATGGTCTCACGGAGAGTGCAAGACATTCGAAGCAGTATTAGTACCGATAACACCGTTACCAACGTCGTTTGTCGAAGTGGACAACCTTTTGTGTTCAAGCCGGACAAGACAAGACATTCAAGACAAGCGTAACTACCTCCTAGATAGAGTAAAGCCATCATTGAAAGGATGAAACGCAACGTGAGCGACGACGAGTCCAAACCCGCTGGTGAGTTAGTTGTATGCATAGCGGTCGCAGTGGTTGCGTGGGTCATTCTATAGCTCTTCTCATGGTGTCATCCTCTGCTGTCGATTTCGTTTGTCATGCAATGTTGCTGTCGTCTCAGCCAAACGCCATGGCACGGGTCCTCCGGATAACAGTAGCAGTGGGAGTGGGAGCGGCAATGGCGAGGACGAAGGAAACTCTCCCAACAACGGGCCGTCGGCTCCTCCCAACCAACCTCCCGTTCCCGCGGTCGATGCGCCATCCAACTTTCCCGAGCGTCTCATGCATGTGTTGCAGAATGATCTGGCCAAGGAATCGTTGTGGTGGCTAGGAGATGGAAAGGCTGTGGCGATCCACCCCAACAGGATCCAATCCAATAACATCTTGCAGAACAATTTTCAAAACGGTCGATACTCGGCTTTTCTCGGCAACATGAGTCGATGGTGAGGATAGCTTTGATTGATTGCTATGCTTGTAGCTAGCTCTTGTCTCATTTCTCTCCTTCTATAATTTCTCTTTTTCTCTTGATTTTCAAGGGGGTTTCGTCGCACAAGTGATTTCGCTGTGCCGGATTCGGTCTTGGCCTTTCAGAACAGTTTGTTCCGTCGAGATCATCCTCAGTTGGTCAGACACATGCAGATGGACAGTGATGTTCAGGATGTTTTTGCAAGGGCACAAAGGCATACTAGTGGCAACGAGAGTGCTGCACAACTCGATGCCGCCGCCATGGCCGCGGCTGCCGTGGCGCAGTCTACAGCTGGCAATAACAACAATAATAACAGTAGCACCAATACCAGCAGTGATGCAGGATCCAACACTGGTCTGCAGCAGCAGCAACCACCACCACCACCACAACAACAAGCCAACAACAATGCCGTCTTTGGTCCAGCTCCGCACCCACAGCAGCAGCAGCAGCAGGGAAACAATGCCAATATTCAAGAACAGCTGGCCGCCTTTTTGAGAAATCGCATTGGTGCGGGGCAACAACAACAGCAGCAGCAACAACCACAAGCGCAGCAACAGCTTGCCAACATGGCCAATTCTGTCACTATTCTTCAGCAACTCATAGACTTGGGGCAACAGTACCTCAACGAACCAACTACATCTGTCACAGAAAACTCCGTGGTTCGTACATTGTTGCAGCTGCTTTTGGTGATGGGAAGGTAAGAAAGAGCTATTTATTGGCTTGTCTAGATTTATTTGTTTGTCTTGCGATGAGACGAAACCTGATTGTTTCCCTTTCAACATATCCTCAGGCAAGAAATGGCAAAGTTACAAGAGCATGAACGATTGAGAGCCCAGCAACAACAGCAGCAGCAGCAACCGCAACCACAAGATCCTATGCAACAGCTCTTGGCAGTGCTCACTCAGCAACAACAGCAGCCACAGCAAAATCAGAACCAGGCAGCCGCCGCTGGCGCCAACAGCAACCAGCCAGCGCAGCAACAACAAAGTCAAAATCCAGTATTGCAACTTCAGCAGTTTCTCCTTCAGCAGCAGCAGCAAAATCAGAATGTTCAACAAAACACCCAACAGAGCGTTCAACAAAACAACCAACAACAGCAAGCTCAGCAAAATACCCAGCAAGCTCAGCAAAGCGCCCAACAACAGAACGTTGCACAAAACCTTCAGCAGCAAAATCAAAACCCTCAGCGAACGATGCAGAATGCCAACCAGTCCAGCAACATGCAAAATGCACCGAACCACCTGAACGCCGTCCCCAACAATGCTGCCAGCAATGCTGCGACGCCACAGAACCATCCGCACGCCGGAAGTAATCCAACTGCCTTGTCGCAAAATCAGCAGCAAGCCAACAGTTCTGCCAATAATGCTACAGCTTTGTCCATGTTGCAGAATCAGAATCAGACTCAACAACAAAACCAAGTGCAACCAAACGCGAACATGTCGATGCAAAGCGCTCAAAACCCGCAGCACAACCCTCAGGCGAACATGATGCAAAACGCCAACCAGCCTGGCAATCCCCAAAACAACCAACAGAGCCAGCAAATGCAGTTGCTACAACAGTTGCTGCAAAGACAAGGTATGATGCCAAACGTCAACCAGCCTGGCAGCAACGTTCAGAATGCCCAAAACAACCCGAATGCAGTCGCCAACATGCAGAATGCCCAAAACGTACAGCATCCGCAGGCCAACTTAGTGCCGCCACCAAACAACCAGAACGCTGCTGCCAACATGCCGAACGCTCAAAATGTGCAACAACAGCAGGCAAACTTGATGCAGCAAAACAACCAGAATACCCTACTTCAGCAGTTACAGCAACAACAACAGCAGCCACAGAATGCCCAACCACAGCAGCAGCAGCAGCAACAACAACAGCAACCAGCAAACAACCTCATGCAGGTAGGTAAAGTTGGCGGTGATTTGTCGTTTCCGTGGCCCGGATCTCCCCTAACCCATTTCGCTCTTTCCACAAACAGCTGATGCAGTTACTGCAGCAAAGGCAGCAGCAGAATCATTAAACTGGAAGGGATCCTCAGTCTGGCTAAAATGAGCCAGGTTGCAGTACATTTCATACATTAGAACGTTAATTTCATTTTGGTACCCTCAAAGTTTTCGGGCCATAGTCGTCGGTACGAATTGCTTGGTGCAAAGAATGAAAGATGTACGGTAGGTACCGGTGGCTAGCTAGTAGGTCCTCCGTATTCTTTTTTGCCTACTGTGTCATTGATTAGCCAATGTAGTTTCTACTGGTAGCACCGATGGAACGCGAAAGTTGTAGGGCATGTGCGCCGCACGTGCAGCGAACTGGATCGCAACACACTCTGTCGATCCACACGGGCATCGCGATGCTTGGAGTAATCCACAATCAGACTCTTACTATTATTGGCCGCCATGGTTAGTTACTTCGTTCGATTGATTGTCTTCGTTTGCTGGCTTCGTGTGTTTGATTGCTGTCTATGACTATTGTGGCTGTTGCGGGGCTTCCAACAATATTCTCGACGCCTTTCCGGATGCTGTCCTGTGGTGTCCTTTGGGCTGGGTTCCTTCGTTCTTTCTTGCTGTTGGAAGGCATGTGTGCGACCAGCCTGACTCACCGTTTGGATCTTATTTTGCCTGGATCTCTCATACAGGCTTCGGATGTCACCTTGTTCGCATCATCGGAGTAGCTGATACTGGTACCGGTAGTGCACAGCGCACGGACAAGGAGTTGTCATCACAACTCAATCAATCAATCACAGGAAGTTCCAAGTGAGAATACTGATGCCGTACCAGCACAAAGCAATGCTACCCATAAAAACGAAAGCTAACATTCTGAAGAAACTCCTTCTGCTTTTCCTCTTTTCAGGTAAAACCTTTGCTTTGACAATGTCCTACACCAAGCCGGGCCCCTCGTTTGACTTGTCGTCCAAGACAGTTCCAAGCTACAAATTGAGCAGTGGCCATGAAATGCCCGTCGTCGCCTACGGCACTTTTCGCAGTGCTCCTGGCGAAGTTGGACCGGCGGTTATTGAAGCAATCAAAGCCGGATACCGTCACTTGGATTTGGCCCACGTTTATGGCAACGAAAAAGAAATTGGAGAAGCCTTGCAGACGGCCTTCAAGGATGGACTCGTCAAGCGTGAAGACTTGTTCATTACTGGAAAACTTTGGAACAGTGATCATGATGTCGAGATTGTCCCTCAAGCCTGCGATCATTCCTTGAAAAACTTGCAATTGGACTACTTTGACTTGTACCTCATCCATTTCCCACTCTGTTGGAAACACACTGGACTGGCCACTCCCAATTGGGGTGCTTCTGAACTCGGTGATACGCCCTTGATTGATACCTGGCGTGCCATGGAAAAATTGGTGGATGCTGGCAAGTGTCGTTCCATTGGAGTCTCCAATTATCCCATGCTCTTGATGCATGATTTGACCACCCAGGCTCGCATTCAACCAGCCTGCAATCAAATTGAAGTGCATGCCTATTACAAGCGCGAATCTCTGGTCAATTATTGCCTCAGCCGCAACATTTGCGTTACGGCCCACACTCCCTTGGGTGGTGGCGCCACCAACAAGGAAACGTGGAAAACATCCAATCCGCTAGAGGATGAAGTCATTGGCAAGATTTCCACGGCACACAGTAAAAGCCCTGCGCAAGTTTTGTTACGATGGCTTTTGCAACGTGGAATTGTTGTCTTGCCCAAGAGTGTCAAGGCTCACCGTATGGCGGAGAATATTAATGTCATGGATTTTTCGTTGACTCCCGAGGAAATGGCGGAGATTGATGCATTGGACAAGTATGTCAGTTACAAGACCAACCCCAATCCATTGTCCGGGTTTTTGGGAGCCAAGGATGCCTTTTGCGCCGAAGGAACCGACATTTTTGACTAATTCAATATTGTGTGCTTTCCAAGAAGAGGTCAAACCAATCTACAGATGGATGGAAATCTAAATGGGCCGGCTCAAGAACCAGCTTTTTCATGGTCGTAACCTTATAGGCATGCTTGCTAGCTACGCATGATGAGTAATTGAGTAATTTATGCGGCTCGTCAGATGGAAGCTGGCCGAGTGCATTCGTAGTGTCCCTTGCCATGTCAAATCGCACTTCCGTAGTCGTACCAATAATCATCTTAGTTAGTACCTGGTAGCTATCGGTAGTACACCGTGTGGCCTACAGTTCCAGCACGCATGCACAGCTGACGTATCTCCAACAAGCTAGTGAGGGTCTTCTATTCCCTCCATAGTTTTCAATGAATATTTTGAAAAGATTGATACCAATCCATTAGGCTTGTTGCTCCTTTGCCCCTCCACAGTTATACCCATCCTGTTGACACCGAGCAGAAGCAGCAGTGGATGGTAGCAGATGGTACACTGTACTGTCTACTAGGCTGCCAAGAGAACAATTAAATAGCGAAGGCTCCAGCTCTTGGGGTCGGCAAATTTCGAGGTGGTTGGCTTCCACAAGATCTTGCTTCACTCAAGAACCGCATCGCCGATGCCTCTCCCGACCAACAGGGACAGATTCAAGTTGATCCCGGGGGTGACCCTGACCCCTCGTGTTTGTACTCGTGTGGTTTGATCCTGCAATTGCTTCTCAAGTCAAATCAATGTAGCTGGCTGGCTGACTATATATAGGCCACACTAGACAACACAGGACTCACACTATACAACACAGGACTACATGTAGGAAGAAGGCAGAGGACAACAGCAGGAATTATATCTCATTAGTCTACCGGCGTCGTCGTTTCTAAGGTTGAGAAGATGCAAGTTGTGAGGTTCGCACATGCATTGATCAGCAATAAATGGCATAAAAAACTTACCTGAGGCGGGCCGCGGCTTTGAGGGCGACCTCCTCGATGGTTAGGACGACCGCCTCCTGGACGAGAGCCACCAGGGCGACCGCCGCCAGGGCGAGAGCCTCTTGAAGGTGCTCTCCCCCCTCCCCTGCGACTATCACGCCGGTCCCCACCACCTTCATCTCCGGTAATTCGTTTACGACGGTCGTCTGCGGCTGCTTCCGCTTCCATTTCATCCCAGTCCATTCCCTGCTCTTCCAGCTCTTCATCTGCATCAAAGTCGGATTCTTCATCTGAATCGTAGTCGTCCTCCTCAATCTCTTCCTCCGAGTCGACTTCTTCATCGTCCTCGTCCTCGGCACCTTGCGCTTCTCCAAAGTCGGGATCTTCATCATCGTCGTCGTCATCATCATCGTTGTCCTCTCTGCCGTAGAGGCGTAAGAACTCCCACCCAGCTTCCTTCTCTGTCACCTCGTCTTCCTCAGTGTTCTCGTAGAAGCGATCATCTTCCTTGACTGTGTTCATAATCTGCTTCCAGTTCAGGTTCATCGGACCCTCCGTGTAGGTAATTTCCATGTCGGTCAGCCACTCACAGATGGAATCCTTATCCCCGTTGGGGATCATGTCGATGCGCCATGGTTGCTTGTTGAAGTCCTTGTTGACGAGGACTATATCGAAGGCCTTACTCATGTAGGTGACACGCTCCAGATGGACATGGTCGACGTCTTCGAGATCGACAACAAAGAACGGTGTCTCGGTCAAGTTCACAAGGCAGTTCAGAGTAGGCATGATGGGCACCATTTCTCTGTGCGGGTTGCCTGTGAAACCGAGATCTCTGTAGGGTATGTCAAATTCGACTTCATACCCATGTCGCTTGGCTACAGCGTCGACCTTACGGCAGAAATCCTTGAAAGCTTGATTCAAACGTTTGCGAAGTTGCCGTTCACGCTGCTCGTCGTCCATCTCATCAGGGTCATACATGCTGCGACGCGAATTGTCGACGGTCTGACTGGCATCGATCACTTCTGTGAAATACTGAATGTCGAGATGTTTCTTCTTCCCCACCATGATGGGATTCTTCAAATGGAAGTGGATTAGCACCATGATTTCGCTCTCACATGGCTGGAAGATTGCATATTTGATGTTGGGGTACATAATATCTACAACTTCACCACGAGTGGAGATGAAGCGTAATCCATTTGTGTGTGCTTCCAGGTTTCCCTGAGTCTTCCGTCCACCAAACACGGGTCGCATGGACAGATCGGAAAGACGAGACACGCGCTCATTCTTGATTCGCACCAACTTTTCCTGTTCCACAAGATTTGCCTCTTCCAATGCTTTCAATTCCTTCGTGCGAGCACGCTTTCGCAACTCGGAGATTTGACGGAAAGCCTGTAATAAATAGAAACGATTGATTTAGCATGGCATGCATCACCCAATGAAAAGAACAAAGAGAGAGCAGTACACGAGTGCGGCTTTACGTACCAGAGTAAGATTGTGCCCCTCCAAACTTCGAAATGTCATCTCACGGATAAAGGACGCATAAGGCGCGTACTTCTGAACCAGTTTGGCCATGTTGGCCGGAGCGTCTTTACCCACGGCCATACCCGCCGAGTAAAAGTTCAAACGAAGAAGAGTCGCATTGTCGGTAATGTCCGGATCTGGCAACACCACATTCTTGATTGTACTAATGTGAAAGGGCACTGGATTTCCGGCAATGGGAAGCATGAGACATTGACTGGCCATGTCCACCTTGACTTGGTTTGGCTGAACGGAATCGGGGTAGTCCTTGGTGCGTTTGTAGGCGACAAGTTCCTCCGCTTGATTGTGGTCTCCTCCTTTTCCCTTGCTCTTGGATTTTTCCCGCGCAATTTCTCGCAGGCGTTCTTCATTTCGTCGAACCATCAATTTCATTTGTCGTCTTTCTCGTTCGGCGGCACCTTCCTGCAAATCCTTTTGCGCCACCTCCGTCTTAGCCAAACGAGCCGATTTTCGTCCACCTCGAGTGGTGACAGGTTCGGATGCCATCTGACGCGCCAATTCGGCATCACCATCGGGTGCTGATGGAGCATCATCGTCGTCATCGTCATCGTCGCCTCCTGCATCGTCATCGTTGATATTGTATGCAATGTCCGTCAATGCCTTGCCCATTTTGGTGAGAACTTCGGGTGTTTTTCCAATGGCAACCATATCTGAGACGAGGAGAGAATATTTGGAGAGTTTTTTGACCTGTCATCCACCCACACAAAATCACAGAAAGGAACCAGATTAGAAACCGCATAAAATCAATTATCATGCATATCGTAATTGTCGCATTTCCTTCTTCTTTTTTTAAAAGCTTTGTACATACCGCACTCTTTTCGGGTGTATTGGCCCGATCCGCTTCGGGCAGTTCCACATCGTGAAAGCCAATGGCCAGACAAAAGACCATGCCCTGCTTGAACGCCAGAGCATTTTTGGGCGTGAGCAGCAGAGCCGTTTCACGAAAATCCAACCCCATGGCAAATCCCAAATTCTTGGGCAGTTTGGATACCAAATGTTCGTATCCGCTCTTTTGTTGGATATAGGAAACGGCCGATTTGTATACGGATTTCAATGGCTTTCCTGGTTTCATGGCGGCCAAACATGCCGCCTGTACTTCCAAAAGGAGTTCATAAGTTTGCGATACTTTTTTGGGTGGATCGACGAGAAAGGTTCTGGCCACATTGCTGCAGTACATTTTGTAGCGTGCCCCCAACGAGACCGTGATGATATCATGAGACAGCGCATCGGAATTGGATTGCGCCGAGACTCGAATATCGTATTTTCCACCGGATTGTACAATGGGATAATAGCACGACTGTACATCATCGGCCGGCACTTTGAGGTTGATTTTGGAAGGGTCTTCTAGGATTTCTTCGACATGAGCTGCCAATTGTTCATGCGTGACAGACGTTTCTTCGTCAATCACTTCTTCCATTCGTTTAATGTACCCGTGTTTCATGACTTTGTTGGAGAGGACACTGGACTTTTTCATGAGATCCTGTTCGGTATCATCTTTGGCAGACATGACCATGGCCAATCCAGGCGCCGAATCGACCAATTCCACCGTCTTTTTTTCGACCGCTTCATCTAGTTTTTGTTCCCAGGGACCCAACAATCCCCCACTCTCCTTGTTGGCAGTTCTCTCCTTTAAAAGAATTCCAACGGCGTGTTTCTTGGCGTCTTCTCCTTCGGGTGGTTCCGTTGGAATGCCCGCTTGTTCCCAGAGTGTGTCGTAATTTTCGGCATTGTTGTCTTCCTTGTTGCGCAGCAAGAGATGAATTTCTTTAATGGCGCTGTCTTTGGGAATGGCATCGGCGGCGGGACGCAAAAAGTCACACTTCTTTTTGGCAGCTACAATGAACAGGTGCCCATCTTGTCGCAATAAGAAAATGGTATCGGGCAACTCGTATCCGCAGAGCCAATGATGCAGCACTACCGATTTCAAATACGGCTCATCGTCATTCAAAGGACCATGGTGCAGCAATAAGCAGTGTGCATTGTTCCAAATGGAGGTTTGTCTGGATCATTACCATGCGAGCAAGAGCACGACACGAAAGCAACCACCACCATGCCATGCAGTGAGTGAGTAATAGACAGAGATCAAGAGGCGAAACAGAGTGAGATCTTTCTGTTGTCCAGAAAAAGCTACAACAATAGCAGCTCTGTCCTTCCCTTCCGTCTCTTTCATGCCAAATCAGACTCACCTATGCTTTGTAAAGTGTGCATGCAGCTTCTCTAGGCGAGTAAAGAAACGGGAGACGTCCAACTCGGCCATGGTCAAGATCTCGCTTGCTTATTGCTTATACTATCTATTGACAACGCTCCCACTCGAGCTGGAAAAATGGGTGGGTGCGTCTTTTTTGTGCACAAGAAGATCTCCCGCCAAACCCACTCACCTGCCTACCTCAGCTTTAAGATTGTAAATCCCACTTCGCTGGCTTCTTCGAAAGCCAATGCTTATCCAATGTTTTGTC
Source organism: Seminavis robusta (assembly GCA_903772945.1). Lineage (NCBI taxonomy): Eukaryota > Bacillariophyta > Bacillariophyceae > Naviculales > Naviculaceae > Seminavis > Seminavis robusta. Next base: position 41,517 of record CAICTM010000759.1, read on the forward strand.
TTCTCCGTGCATCAAAGCCTGCATTGGTCATGCTGTGAAAGACAACAGAGAAACCTCTGGCATTAGATTGATGCAAGGCCTGGCTAGCTAGAATCCGAGGATTTTGTAGAAACTGCTGTACCTTGGTACCTCGTCATGTCGCTATATTCTAGCAGCTACGGTACCACAATAGAAGGGATAACTTTTTGATTCTGTCTTTACTATTTATCATAAAATACAGTATATAGGAGTGGGCGCCGCGTTTTCTAATGCTCATGCCCTTGCGCTCCTTAGCTTGTTTTGTCTACGTACAGGTATAATCGTGTCCACAATGCATCCAAAACGAGAGGTGGACAGTACCGTACTCAATGCAATCGTCAAATCAATGTTCATTCACAACATACATCATGGCAACCCCTCCAGCGACTTGACCAACTGACCCGTCAACACAATCAAGGAATGGATCTTCACTCGGATGCTCTTATCCACATCATCTGTTCCACGGCTCAGACTCAGCAATCGCAAGGCAAACAGGTGGGTGTTGCCCACGGGAACCTGCAGATTCGAAAACACCACCAGGGATTTAGATTCTTCCGCGCGGTCCTTGACCCAACTGCACACGTCGGGGTCCAACAGGGACATGACTTCGCGCAAGGCTGGAGTCTGGCGGCGTTTCGAATGCAGCAAATCGTTCAACCGACGACACACAATGCCCAGACCTTCATCCACCAACCGTGGAACGTCCACCAGTGACGCGCTCTTGGTCAGTTGCTCGTCAATCAAACGATCCTTGCCAAACTCGTACATGGCCAAAATAAAGGTCGTCCGAATGGCTTTAATGTCAAACTTCCAAATGGCGCCCAACGTTTCAATTTCACCAAGACCAACCGATTCCAGAACCGGTTGGGAGCACTTTTGGGCGTACGAAATAATGGCAGAGTCCAGAAACACCCTCTGACTCTCGACGACATCCACAGTGGCATTTTGAACTGGTTGGTACAAAGACACCGACTCGAAACAGTCGTGGAAACTGGGGACGCACTTGATCATGGCCTGAATGTCGTCCGAAACTCGGAGAGTGCAAAGCACCACTCGGTGTGCATCCAGTGCCGAACGGTCGATTTGTCGGGATCGCTGCACCAGTCGCTCCAAGATAAAGTCGGGTTTCACCCGTGGCCACGTCCCTTCGACCTTGTCTGTGTCGAGCTTTGGTTGAAAGGTATTCATGGAATCCGACCAAGGAATCTGTAAAAGCAACGTCAAGATTTCCAATGCCAGTCCGCCGAAATCATTTACCCAGCCAGGTTGATGAAACAGAGGCGCCACGACGTGTTCACTGACTTCCTGGACATCGTGGAATCCAAACAAGAGCGCTCGGTAGATTGGGCGAATGCGAGTCTGCCAAACTTCCAATCGGATTGCGGCAGCGAGGGACTGTAGGTCGTCTCGAATGCTCAGAGACTGGAGTGCCACCAACGCATTCTGCAGCACCGACAGGTCGTGGGGGTTCTGACTCCAGATGGATGCTAGCAATAGGGCACGGTGAGCCACAAGCAGTTTGGGTTCATTGTGACTTTTCAAAAAGAGGAGGAGTGCGCCCAGCTTGTCGTCGTCGTCAAAGTCCACCAGGTATTCCGTGCGCTCTTCTTCGCTGAGAGCTGCCGAGAGACAAGCATTCTGCAACATTTCAAACCTCGATGTCACATCACCCTGCTCGGTCGATGGATCAAAGGAGATACCACTGACTTTGCAGGCCTCCTCCAACGTAGTGATTTCCTTGTGTTTGTGGCTCATGGCTAGCTCGTCGTGTGCTAGCCATTCATACACGGAAAAGATGTCCCCCTTGTCCACATATTGCACCGTAATAGGGAATGTCCCTATTCTGACACCCTTTAGTCTGAGTGAAACCAACAAACAAACGCGCAGCTTTCGCAATAGTTCATCCCATCTCTTGACTGTGAAGAGAGAGGCACAAGCAAGGCACGGTTCAGTTCAGACCGACGTTTCTTGCTTAGAACAAGAAAAGACGGCTGTCATTCTTTCTTACCTTTGTCCGCACATCGTATCTTCCCGTATGTCTTCTCTTCCATCTTGATTGCAGCCTTGGAAACGGCTTCTCGGCAAAGGGCACCCAACATGAATGCTTTCACAAGGTCGGCTGATTCGGTACAAAAATTGTACAATGACTTCAATGCAATTTCGTCGGGGTCTGCATCCTTTCGATCCAGTTGATTCCCCACCATTTCTTGAAGCCACCGCATCATGGGGGAGTACAACGCGTAGAAACCCTTCTGGGCAGCTTCCTTGGTACTCAAAGTCATGTACCACTCACCAAACACCTTTAGCAAGTATTCACCATCGTCCATTATGCCAAGAGCACCAAAGATGGAATTCACAACTGAAAACGCAAAAATGTCGCCGAGCAAGGGCTTGAAAATATGAACAAGGACGTCGCGTCTCGTCTTGGAACTGTCGCTTAGATACACTTCAATTTTTCGGTTGTCTCGAGCTTGCGGAGAATCTGGTGTCTTGGGCGGCACACAAGCGTTGGCGAAGGTCGCAAAGGTTAATGGTTCGGCCTTGGTCGTTATCAACATTGCGTCGTTGGGTTCCTCCCTCTTTCCATTGACCATATCGTACGTTGAAACCCACCCCATGGCCTCTTCGGTCCAAGGCGACCTTGGAGCAACTTGCTGATCTGCTTCTTCGCTACCGCCAAGCTCAAACCGTCTCAGAATATCAAAGGCGTTGATCACCTGAGTGTGATATACAATCTTGGTAGCCAGCAGCTTCACATGCGGATTGGAGGCGGGATCGCCCTGGGCATTTTTCACAGCTTCTTTTAGGCTCTCCCGACAGTAAGCAAGTGCAACTTTCTGAAACTCGGAGCCTGTGACACCCATTTTGGATTCCAGCACTGTTGCCACTGACAACCGATCCAAACAAGTTGCCAAGTCTTTCAGTGATTTGATTTGCAACAAGGCATTGTGCACATCCGCCAACTGACAAGGCACATTGGTGTTAGCCAAGAGTTGCTGCAGTCGTTGCAGGCGCAATGCAGCTTCCTTTGGATTGGTGGCAGAGGAAGGGTTTGGTTGATTCGACTTGGACGATTCTTCCCTTGCCACGGATCCTTCGTTCTCCTGCACCACGATCTTTTCAATAATCTGCGGGGTATTGGCGCCTGGCGAATTGGTGTGTACAATGTAGCAATTCAGCAAGTAGTCTCCAACGCCTGTGATTTCGGAAATCCACTCCCTACAGGACACAATCTGAGCGTCTCGGCCCACCTGGAATGACTTGACACGAGGCCCATGGCGGACACGGTATACCTCCACGACGCGTCGCTGTCGAGAATGAATCACCAAGAACAAGGACTTGCGCATGGGCTGGGACGAATCGGCGGAGGTTGACCGTGGAACTTGCAGCCAGCAACAGGAAGCTTCTCGAAAGCCCTTCCACATGCGCACCACTTGTTTTGTGGACAGTTCAACAAGCATGACTCGTCCGAAGCTATCTGTGGTGGCTCCCAGATTCCCCTCTGGATCAATGACAAAGGATTCCACCTGGCGAGGCGAGTCATGAAATTCATATCCAGCGTATAGTCCCACAATGAGAGAAGACTTTCGCAACGATGGAAAGAACCCAGTTGGAACTACTGACTTCTTTTCGTCTCCCTGCATATCCGCATCATCTTCGGGGGCTGGTGCCGGCGTACTGCTGCCAGCACCAAATCCCCAAGCAATGGCCCCCACAAGTCCACCCACCATAGCTTTGGTTCCACCCACCACGGCACCCAAGATTGGTGTGTCTGACAAGGACGTCGTGGTCGCATCTCTGCCTGCATGCCCCGCGACTCGTCCCAAGTACTGGTCTTCAGATGTGTAAAAGCACAGAGTGGGAAAGGTCTCCGTGGTAGCTGCAGTCGGTTTGACGTACAGGACAGCTTCACAAACTTCCGGCATGTCGTCGTGTTCTTCTTCTTCTTCCTTGTCTTCTTGATCCGACAGCACTCCAGCATTGGGAGCAGTGTCATCCTTTTCCTGATGCATGGCTGGTTTGAACGATGTGAGGGGTGCCAAAGGTGATGGATGGTACTTGGGGAATGGCACAATGGCAAAAGAAGCGATATCCTTGTTGAGTATCTTGGTTTCACATCGCAACAGTAGTGGGATTTGTTGCATGCTCAGTCTCTCTTGCAACGTAGGTTTGGTTGGCGATAGGGTAATGCTAGAATCCGGTTTGCTTGTTGTTGTAGTTTTGAGCAGTTGCAGTTCATCACCCACCACCGATCGGAAAAAGGCCGCATGATGAATTCTCAGGATAGTTCCATCTCCATAGGAAACCCAGACATATGCCATGGGACGATGCGGTTGTAGCTTTTTGCTATTGGCGGTAATACTTTCCATTATGGGCCGTTGCGGTGTAATCACAAATGTTTCCACCTGGTTGACGCCACCCACGGGAGCAAAGGGAACTTGATCCTTTCCTTCTAGAATTTTCTTGAGTAAATGCTGCGGGTCCAGGGGAAGTGGTTCCACATGATCCGATAAGGGGAGAACAATCGTTTTAGCTTCGGCATGAAAGCGCATTTCCACCGATAAGACTCGATTGAAATTGGTTCCAAAAATGACAGCCACCCTTGGCAGATAGACTCGTTCTTCGGCAATGAATCCCCGCAATTGCAAGTTTTTAATCTTGGCCGTGGCTTGCTCCGTATTGCTGCTGCTGGTAGTGTCTCCTCCACCGACCGGAGTGGGTTCATCAAATTGGACTCGTTTCTTCTTTGGATCGTCGTCAAAGACCACGGAAGAATGATTCTCCGCCACAGTAATCAGAGACAAATCCTCCAAGGCAACCATGGTCATGCTGGTAATGGATTCTTCCACGGCCTGGTCCTCTTCGTCCACCACAGTCGGCGGCAAAAGTTTGGCGACCAAAAAAGGGCCCTGTTTGGAAGTACTGCTGGAGGATCCTTCGCTCTTGACACTGTTGAGTGACGACGAGGACAATGATGTTTTCATGGCAGAACCTGGTGTTGTTGTAGGCGCAGCAGTAGTAGATTGTCGCGTCAAGGCTTGAGCGGAGATGCATCGCTTGGTCAACGCCACCACGAGGACTTCTGCTTCACATTCTGTAGATGTAGTAGCGGAAGCAGCAAACCGAAACATGCTTAATCTGGGTGCAGGAGGATGCCCAAAGTGACCCATGCTGATATCATTGGGATTGCGTCCCAGCTTTTCTTCTTCTCGCGAAACATGGTCCAACAGGGCAGAGCAGTCCAAGTGGGGTTCTGGCATGATGATGCTGATGACGTGAAATTCTGGTTCTCTATTATTTTTGTGAATGAAGAGAAGGATGGAATGCCCGATAACTAAAGATTGGCGGCGCCAAAACCAAACACCTCACACAAACAGGCAGCTAAATGATGGGCATGCGGCCTACTAGCTAGCTAGCTCGAAGAGAGTGTCTCTATTGCAAGGCCGTGGAGGCGAGAGTGAACGAATGAGCTGATGAGTGTTTGCTTGCAAAAAGAAGAAGAAGAATTTGAATGAGGAATGAGGACGTCTTCGTTTTGTTGTTAGTGTCTCCAATTCATATGCCCTCTGGGTCGTCTCCGTTTCCAGTACTAGTTTTACTTGTGTACTAATACAGGATAATGGTGAATAGAATCGAATGAATCATGTGGCTTATATTTAGGGTTTAGGTTTTGCAATTTTGAAGTCAACGTGGTTTATGTGAGGTTGTAAAAGTTTTGTGTGATAGTATGTGTTAAGTGGAGGGTTGGCTCGCTTCCGCTGGGAGCTTGGTGTCTCTTTTTCCTCTGTTTCCCGCTCTTCGTCGGTACTGGGGTATTCGGTAATAGGATCGTTAGCAAGTTCGGCAGCTTTCTTCATACCATGTGGAGTGTCATCATTCTGACTATTGCAGGTGACACTTTGGCCGACGTGGTTCGTGGAACAGGTGGAACGGGAGATGACGTATTTGGTTGCATTGGAACTGGAATGGTTTGCGAATAATATTGGGAGGTCCAGTATTGAGGATTTGAAAGTGAGGGCACGGGGGATTTATACGGAAGCTACTGTAGGAGACATTACCACCGTTCTCCTGCTGTGCTTTTCGAGAAGAGTTCCAAGAAGGCCTCAAAGTTCACGCCGGGGGGTAGTGCAAAACCTGGGGAGGGCCAGTGTGGCAGCTTGAAGGCGAACTGGTGGAGTAGAGGTGGGGGCGGGGGATGGTGTGCGTGCGTAGTGGCTTGTAATAATGTTGCGAAGGGCACCAGTGATGGCCCGCATGCGAACGAAGTCCGATGCATCCAAGGTTGTTTCGGTGAAACAACAGACGTAAGACGTGAAGCCGGGAGTTGACCACGAGGCCAAATAGAGTACACATGGCCCTTGTCGTCCTTGAGGAATTCGGATACAGTGCGGTAATCGCCTTGATCGATCCAAGAATCGTCACAAGGTGAGTCATGATGTCGGAGTGGGTGATCAGCTCACTCCAGGTGTCATGGACCTTGTACCACTTGTCCTGTTCGTCGAGAACTAGGAAGGGTTCATCCTTCTTTGCCGGGTCGTACACGTATTGCATGTAGGCCGGTTTAAAGGTTTCATTGAACCACTTCAAGGCCATTTCTGGGTTGGGATCTGGGGCAACAAACGTTCACCAGTTTGTCCGTCAACTTCACCTCTGGGGCACATGATAACAAAGCCTCTTTGGTCATAAGCAGTAACCGTTGGTGGCCTCGTACATAAGGAGCTTTTCCCCATCACAGAAGCGGGGTCCACCATTTGAATACCCACTCGATCATGTGCTGTCAGCGAGGGCTTGAACAAAGGCCACATGTCTTTGGTTTAACGCGTTGACGGCGTGGTCCTTGCGTCGGTTGTACATACACCCGGTAGCTTCTTTTCAACAAAGCCTGGAACTTGAGGAACATTCCGGGAAGGGGTATTCTTCGTCTTCCTTGAGGTTGCTGGGAATTACAGCGTGGTGCACTACGCTAAAAGCTAGTGTAAAGATCTTTCGAGTGTTTTGAGTTTGAGAGAATGAAAGTTATGAGAGAGATTAGAAAGCTATGAAAACTAATCACGAGAGAGATCATCATCAAGGATCGTAGATCTGGCTTCCCGCGGGAGACTATAAAGTGTGATAGAGTAGGTTGTGGTAGTAATCCTACGTCTCTCCACGATCCTAAAACGGAACGCGTGGAAGGTTTGTCTAGCCTGGATCTAGTAGCGTGGAAGTACTCCCACGCTGGCTAAATATCTAAGCGATGTTTCATCATCAACCTAGTATGACAGCGCGGTCATTGAGAACCCTGTCTCAATGACTATTCACGAGAGACTCGTCATGAGTCGAACTCAACCCTATCTAGGATCGAGTCGCGAATAAGCTAAGAGCCGTGTATTGCATTCGCCCCCTGAAAGGGTCACAGAAGGCGCGACAGCAGTCGGACAAGGAGAACATATGATTAAAGTGCGGGGCACCTCTCATGAGATTTGGATGTAGACTGTGCGTCGCACGATGGCAATCCTACAAGGGGATCAGGCCTTGTATGGGTTATATACCTTATGTTCCAAGCTGGTAGACTGTGCCGCCGTTGGCGGTAGCAGTTTGGAGCCGTACAGTGCCATTGTCATTGACTCGGTCTATAGTGTAAGGACCTTTTGTACTTTGCTGACCGTACTTGCGGTGCTGATACTGTTGATACATCACAGTATCGTTGACATTGTATGAGGGACACGCGTTGCCTTTTCCCTGTCGTTGTTTTGTTGGATTAGTCGTTGGCGACGTTCCTAATGTACTTCCAGTTGGCTTCGAACCGGACGTTGGAATCGCGTCAGATTGAACACGACGCTGTGCGGGCGTTGCACGCAAGGTGGTATGAATCGTGCATTCATTGCAAGCGAACCGCCGTGAGGACTCCATCCCAGGATCCATTCACGAGGTCGTCTTGCACTTGATGTTTTGAACAGCGATTCCCAGGAAAAAGAATTCCTGCACACTTCATTGCTTGACAATGATTGATCCCGTAACCGGATGGTTCGAGATTGCAGAGATCTGCTCCAAGGCAGCAGACGAAGTAGCCATCGTCCTAGAACAAACGTGGCTTTCTCGGTATCCATGGCTGCTGAGGTTACATGGATAGAGGACGTGAGTTCCGCGCAGGGGTCGAAAAGACACTCCGGGATGATATGGACTTCGTCGCAAGTTCATCACACGCGTAACCTCAAGCCAACTCTATGGTCGAGCGTGCTCATCAAACCATACGTAACTTGA